>RJWM01015148.1:0-28674 GCA_004363535.1 Dasyprocta punctata
AGCCTCGCGCCTGCCAGGGCAGGCGCTTAAGCCACTGAGCCAAACTCCCGGCCCTGGTTTTTTGAGGCAGGGTCGCACTATGTAGCTCAGGCCGGCCTTGCGCCGTGTTGTAGCCCAAGCCGGCCTCGAACTCACAACGCTCCGCCTACCTCAGCCTCCCGAGTGCTGGGATTAAAGGCGTGCGCCACCACGCCCGGCTCGTGCTTGATTCTTGATCTTTTCTTTTCCCTCTCCTTTCCTCTCCTCTCTCCCCTCTCCCCTCTCCCCTCTCTCCCCTCCCCTTTTACCCCTTTCCCCTCCCCTCTACTCCCTCCCCCTCCCCTCCCCTCTCCCCTTCTCCTCCCTTCTCCCCCTCCCACTCTCTCCTCTCTCCTCTCTCCTTTGTCTTCTCTTCTCTTCTCTTCTTTATTTTGCCAAGAAATAAAAGTCACCAGCTTCCTGAAGGAAGAAACATTAAAATGCTGGTGTTGCTTTTCTAGAAAAATTGAACTTAGAATAAGCAACAGAGGCTCAAAAGTCTTGTATCTTAATTTACTTTTGCAGAAATATATAAAGTACTCCCAGCAGTTTCTAATTTTGGTTATGCTTTACAGTTGCTGTTGTGTGTTATAATTTCCTGCTTTTAAAAAAGCTTGGAATTATTATGAGACTTTGAGAAATAGTGCTTGCTGCCGGGCGTGGTGGCACATGCCTTTAATCCCAGCACTTGGTAGGCTGAGGTAGGTGGAACGTTGTGAGTTCGAGGCTGGCTTGGGCTACAACAGGAGCGCAAGATTGGCCTGAGCTACATAGTGCGACCCTGCCTCAAGAAACTAGGGCTGGGAGTTTGGCTCAGTGACTTAAGTGCCTGTCTGGTAGGCACGAGGTTGTGAGTTTGATCGCCGGTGCCACAAAAAAAGAAATACTGCTTGCTAAAAAATGCAGAGATAGTGTGGAATAGGATCAAGAAACATGCTGGATCAATTGGGACAGAAGATTTTTCTTTTGTTTTTTTCTTAGTACTTATGTAGATTCTTTCATAAACTAAAGTATATTAAATAGAACTGGACTCAAATAGTTATAAAACGTTTCTATGTAATAAATTGGTTATTTTAATGAAAATCTACATTCATGGGTGAACTGTGGTTAGTAAGTGAATTCATCGTATTTTGTTTTAATTATTTGTATAACAAAACATAATTCAATATGAAAAATTTATATGTTTTTCTTTACCAGATCTTAGGACAGATTTTAAATTATGTTTCTGTAATAAAATTTTAATCTGTATTGGAGTGAAGTAGGAATGTCATTTTCTTTATTGTAGATTTTAGATACAATCTAAAATACTGCCTAGTTGGAATATTATAAACAACAATCATTTTTTATTTCAGTTATCATTTATAATGTTTCTTAGGTTATTAAGCTGCTTTTTGTAGTCATTACAGTTTATACAATTTAGCTTTAATTTAAAAAAAGACTTAAATTGAAATCTGGAATGTCTTAGGTAATCATTCAGAATGTGAATTGACTTAAAAGCATCAGAGATGTGATTAAATCTTTATTGATCCCAATGTGATTAAAAAATATTTTTGCTCAAGATTAGCTTATCCTTGCTATCAGTTGGTTTCTTGTGATATACCTTATAGAAACGTTCCTCAAAACAGATGGCCAATGCCAAAATGGAATATATGTTTAATATCCAGAAATTTTTTCCCTGCCAACCATCTTGGCCCCAGCAGTTCAAGATACTGTTGGCACAGTAGAAGTTAAAAGTGTAGCACCTGAGGCAAAGTCACTGTGCTTTGTGTGGCCATTACTTCCTCGTTTTGGATTAATAAACAGGTGCAGGATCTTACTTCCCGTAATTAAGAACTCTTTTTTTTTTTTTTTTTTTTTTTTTGGGCAGAGGTTTCTCTTTAGTTATTCTTTGGCTAACTAGACAACTTTGAGGCTTCCTCCTGAACCTGTTAGTTCCCCATACCTTCTAATTTCCAGGATTTTGGAGCCTTCCTTTCTTTTCTACTGAGAGAGGCAAGAAGATACAATGGGACAATGGTGCCATTTGATGATTCATTTTCTTTTTATGTGTGTTCCTTAAAATTAACACAATATTTGGAGGCCCTGCATTACACATATGATACAGGAAAAGTTGTAATTGAGTATAGACAAGGGTTTAGGTTCATACGGAATTATGGTGTGTCTCAAAAACATGTAATTTTGTGATTTGGGAGGAGTTCTCCAATTGGGAAGATGGGGAGGGTGTTATGACTTGTGTTTAGATGTTTCCCTAAAGTCTCATGTGGCATACGAGGGGCTTTTTCAGAGGTGGCTGGATCTAGAGTGTGTGACTTTGGAATTGATTCATGGTGCAATGCTAGGATCAAAGGCACTAGGATTAAGGGTATGAGTGCTACCCACCCTAAGTAGTGTAGATAAGATAAAAGGGACAGAAAGAGCTGTGGTCGTCCCTTATTGCTTTTGCTACTTTCCACCCACCATAAATTCTTGCCCCTCTGCCATGTGCCACCCTGCCTTGGAGCCATCTGATTGTGGACTGAAACACTGGCAAACTGTAAGACAAATAAACCTTTCTTTCTTTAATTTTGATGTCAGGTATTTTGTCTCAGCAACGAGAAAAGTAAAATTTGGTACTTGCAAAGTGAGATTGTTGCTGGAACTATACCTGACCATGTAGTTCAGGATCCTTTGGGACTAACTTGTGGGAAGATATTGGAAAGATTTGGAGATGCCAGCTGAAAAAGTAGAGCTGGAACACCATAGGTGGTATTTGATGGAAGATTCTGGTCAGAGCTCAGAAGACCAGAATGCTGACCAAAACAGTGTCAGTAAAGATTAGGCTCAGAAGTTTTCTGCTGGGGAGAAGAACTTCACTGACTGTTGGACTCCAGACAATTTGTTCTGGCTTGGCAGAAAGTTTGTCTGCATTTTGCTCATGTCAAGAGGCTGCTTAAGACTGAGATTAAGGACAGTAGACTAATTAATGTGGCAGACAAAATTTGAGGTGGTGGTACCTTTGGGGGCTTTTAGCCAGATTTATGTGGAGAAGCAAGAGCAAAGAGCCCAGCAAGATGATTTAAAACATTGTGAGTTTGTTCAGAAAGGAAGCTCTGATAAAGCTGTGGACTGCAAAGGTAAAACAGAGGAGATCTTGTTTGCTGAGAAGGAACAAAATAGAAAAGATGGCCCGAGAGCATCACAAGAAGCAGAAGGACTGCACCCTTTGCAGTCTCAAAATTGCAAAAGTGACAGATTTTGCTTTGAGAGCCCCAGAACACTATATTCCCGAATAGCAGTGGCCTAGAGAATTTTTTCCTTGCAATTTGGTTCATAGGCACTTGATCCCTACAGGCAAGAGAGCAGGAAACCTGGCTACTGCTCCAGCTGGTAAGAGACCCTGGTGTCACCCACTGATGCAAGTTTTAGGTTCATGAAGAATGCAGGAGTTGTATGGTCAGGAAGACTGCCATCCAGATTTCAGAAGAAGGCCTGGGAGGCCAGGCAGTGTACCTGAGAAGGCAGTGTGTGAAGCTGTGAGTGTAAAGCTGGAGGTGCAGTAGGAAAAGCCAGGAAACGTGGATTGTCTGAGGAAAATTGAAAGGAATTAGCAAAGCCGGCCAAGAGAGAAGCCATGGGAGCTACAGTCACCTTAAGTGCCATAGTGGTGGAACCACCCAAGCCCTTTGGAGTTCAGAGCTTGCCACAGATTGCCAAGGATGCTGAAAGTTGAACTGAGAGATTTAATGTTTGCCCTGCTGGACTTTGATCTTGCTTTTTCCCCATTCCTTGCTATCTCCCTGTTTGTAACTTTTAAAATAAAAATGTCTTTCTTGTGCTATTGCATGTTGGAAGTGTTTACCTTTCTTTTCATTTGTACAGGGGCTGCAGCTAAGAGTTTGCTTTGAATCTCAGAAGAGACTTTTGACTTGGACTTTTCAGCAGTGCTGAAACTGTTAGGACTTTGGCAACTCTTGGAGGTGGACTAAATGCTTTTTTGCATGAAGGGTTGCACATGAATCTTGGGGAGCCAGGGGTGGAATGTTATGGCTTGTGTTTAGATGTCCCCCCAAAGCTTCATATGGTCATAGAGGAGGTTTTTTTGGAAGTGGCTGGATCTAGAGTGATGCTGGAATTGATTCATAGTGCGATGTTCGGATCAAGGGTACTAAGACTGAGTGTGTGAGTGTTACCCACCATAAGTAGTCTGCATAAGATAAAAGGGGCAGAAAGACTCTGTTAAGGTCCCTTGTTTTTGCTACCTTGTGGGGGCCATGAACTGTTCTCTGTGATGCCCCTTTGCTAAGCCACTCTTCCTTGGAGCCAGCCAATTATGGATTGAAACCTCTACAAACTGAGCTACATAAACCTTCCCCCTTTAACTTTGGGTGTTGAGTATTGTGTTTCAGCAGCGAGAGCAAAGTAAATAAGACAGAGGAGGAGTTGGACTGTTGAGACAGTATTTGTAGAAAAGCGTACTTTTTTTTTTCAACATGGATGCTTGTTTAGAGTGACACGGGATAGAGGACTGATGGAGGCATTCCTCTGGGACACCTGTATAAATGATATATTGCCATAATTTAAACTATGCAAGCATTCATCAAATTGTGAATATTTAAAATATTTTAACTATGTGAGATAATTATGTGTGGTAATAGATACATAAATTAGCTTGATTGTGATCATCTCACAGTATGTATCAAGCCAAGTCATATACCTTCAATTCATGCAATTTTGGGGGTCAGTTATACCTCAGTAAAACTAGAAAAAATTTAGATAATACACAAAGTGTCCAATACCTTCTATTTATTTCTGTGTTCTTTGACTTTTAAACACTTTATATTTTAAATTCATTTATTACTGAATTCAAGTGCATTCTTCCCCTTTTCCCTATTAGAAAGGAAGGTAAAAAAAAAATTGAGATGCAGTGAATGAAATTATTTTATAACATTGAATAAATTTTAAACACCTGATTTTCCTTTGTTTACATTGAATATTATGACCATATTGATGGGAGGAGTTATTCCTGAAACTTGGCCTGAGTTCATATGTATTACCAGAAATTTCTGTAAATTCAATTTGGAATCAACACGTGGGCACCTTTTCTTTTTCAGGTTCTTAAATACAGAAAATCATAATCTACTTTAAGCTTATTATAAATGATGCAGCACTTGTTTACATGGGTACAATGACTCTATCTAAGTATTATATTGAAGTTCATGTTAATGTTTGCTATTTAATGACACCTAATGATAGTCAATGAAGGGTTATGCTAAACTGGAGAGAAAATGTGTTACCCAGGCAACTGCCTCGGGCAGACTAGAGATCCAGGCATATGGCTCTATGGTGCACATTATTTCAGCATCTTTAAGCATAAAGAACCACACATGTAATTGACTGTGAAAAATTACTGCTCAGTTACTGTATTGTATGGTCATAATAGAAGTAAATGAATACGTCATTGTTGTTGGGACAAGTCTGTTGGGAATCACTTATAGACTCTACTATTTAAGAAGCAAAAATACAATAAGAACAAAATAACTGGTTTAATTAACATGTAAAAATTGGGTTAATTTGAATTCAGCTGGCACAGCAGATATTAATGTTGGCTGATTTTTGGCGATATTCCAGCTCAAGCCTGTGTATTTGTATTTCTTCTTGCCTACACTGAATATTTTTTTTTAAATGATAAGGGCTGTTTCAGTCATTTAATTTTTGCTTTGCCACGGGGCTTATATTGCAATCACATTAAGAGAGGTGTTGGTGTACTTTATCTGAAATGTTAAAAATTGAATGAAACAAAATGCTAAAATGTTGCTAAGTAATTGATTATGTTTCTCAAAGCAGAATCAGTGTGATTTGATTTCAGTTTTTTGCTTGCATTTTATCCTTTTTTGTAAGCAGAGCAACTAACTGGAAATTCATCATTGTCAAATATAAAAAAGTAATCCATTTTCTCTTGCCACTTTTTCTGTGCCTGTGCTTAGGTACCTTTTGTTGTTTCAGAATATTGTTTTACTCATCATTATTTGACTTGGAGATTTAGAAAAAAAAAGTCGGTTCAGAAGGCATTGTATTCCAATAAAAAATCATCCCAGTCAGTTATTTTTGATTTTTTTTAAAATGCTGTTTGAGCCAAGAACAGCTAATACAACATCTTTAGCAGAAAGTTGTATGAAAAATATCTCAGTCCTTCAGCCTGTGCTTGACTCGCTCAGAGTATCTTGAGCAGAGGTTACTTCTGTGCCTTTTAGCTCTGAAACAAAGGATCAGTCAAATTTGAGATGAGTGTGAAAAGCAGTGAGTCTGGCACTATGTGCCCTGCATGGTGGCCAACCTCTGTATCCTTGAGTACATTTACAGTAGCTGGTTATCCAGCATTAATCTGGATAAAGCAACCTGCTGCTTTATGCAGAGTGTTAGGCCGGTGTGCAGTGTGGTCACTTACAAAATGCTAACTGACAGATTGCCTGCCTGCCAGTTTTATAGTGACTGAGTTTTTTTCTGTGGTTTATGTCCCCATTATCTTTCTTCATTTGCCATTTTAATAAAGTTGAAACCTTCTTGTCCACCCTTAATTGGAATAATAAGAAAAGATATGAGAAATATAGATTTGTAAAAATCTGCTATATTTACCTAAATCAGTTTTCCAGTATAGTTTGTAATTACTTTTTCCTTTCTTCTCTCATGATCCTTTATTTTTTCCCTTTTACAAATGGTACTCAATTTTGAGTTGTTTATGGTGAATTTTTTTCCTTTTTAAACTTTTCCTTTGAGAAAAGGTCGTGAGCAATTTGCGGACTGGGGTTAGAGAGAACAATGGCCACAGCAGCAAAAAAGCCCAGTCTGGGAACCAGCGCCATGTGTGGGGCGCAGCTGGACTGGGAACAGTCAGACCCAGCCCTCTCAAGCACTGGAGAAACACAGGCTGTGATGATAGCTATCAAGGTGAAATGCAATTGGAAGCCTGTGGTGCTTTGGTGTTTTACTAACATTGCAGATCTAGGGCCAGTGGTCTGATCATAGATTGAGGATATTGCCAAGCAGTGTGTCATCTGGCAGAGGTGGGGCTCTCCTTCTGAGGGTTGCAGCCATTGTTGATTCCCTGTGGTCTTGTTTTGAGGTCCTATATTGTTTCCCTTGTTTTATTGGGTTGGGTTTTATTCTGTTTTGTTTTGTTTGATTATGTTAAATCCCATGGCAGGCAAAGCTATTTCAAGGATAGCAAGATATATTATGGTAGCAATTTTGGATTTGCTATTGGCTTGTTTTGAAGTCCTTTATCACATTCATTGTTTTGTTTTTGATGTTTGTGTTCTATTCTGTTCTGTTTGATTTTTACTGTGTCTGAAGTTATCTGCAGCTATTTTGAAGACATCAGAAGGCATTATAGTAACCACTGTTGATTTCATAATGTTTTGAAGTCCTGTATCTCTTACACTGGTTTGTTTTGATTGGTTTTATTCTGTCATATACTCTTTAAAATAAAAAAAAAAACAGAAAAAGTCTTTGAATAGGCCTTAAAATAGCCATAATATAATACATAGAATGAGTGATTATGATACATATTTATAATTCTGCTCTCAGTATTGGAAATTATAAAAAATAGGAGCGATATGGTATGACATGATAGCTCTTTAGGCTTTAAAAATGATATTTATGAAAAAAGGATATTTATTTAGAGATTTAAAGAGAGAGAATTTGATATGGACCTGATTCTAAAAAGCTTGTAGTTGTTCGTTCTCCTTGATGTAATATCATTCTCATTGTAATCTGCCATAATTAGAATGTTTTTATTTCACAAGGTTAAAAAGTGGGACACTGAACCAGGAGCCAAGGACATAGAGACAGAGTCTCACAAGGTCATTGGCAGTAGTTATCTAACAAGGAAATGGTGGAGTATAAAAGGATATGTAGGTATAAGACATTTTTAGTGCTACTTAAATTAACTACTAGCAAAAGAGAACCATAAAAGGGATGAATCTGACCTGTTAAATGTACTTGAGTCCTCTGATAATACTGGGGGCACAGGGTTGCCCCTAAATGTACTTATTGTCATTGTAAGCCTTGGGCAACTTGAGTGCTGTTTGTTGTAAGCTAAAAAACATGGGCAGAGAGGTTGGGCTGGTGCTGTAGACAGTCACTTACTGAATTAAGGTCACAATTAGGAAAATTTATATATTTATCATTTTTGCCAATATAGAGAAAGAGATGTCTGCAGAGGTGGTATTTATAAGCCAAATTCATGACAACAATACAGTAAAATCACTAATAAAAATCTTTTATAGGTTTTTAAAGCCAGGCATAAGTAGCCTGCTTGTTTGAACAATATTCAATCTGCCAGGTTTCATTGGAGCCAATGAATTTAAATAGACTCTTGGCAAATGCTGCCCTGAGATTTAAACCAGAGCACATAGTAGTAGACCCAAGGTCCCTGCTGGTCTCCCTAGGGATGTAGTCCGGGATCTGCCACGCCCAATACTGGAGCCAGGGTAGACATGGAGTGACTCCTGCAGCCTTGGAGGTCGCGGCGTGTGTGGGAGAGCATTTTTCATGAAGCAGAAGTAGCAGCGTAGTCAGTCACAGGTTGGACTAGAACCTGAGCTTCTTTCCACCACGTTCCTGATGCTTATAATATAAAATTAGGTAATGCTCATTGTCTCCTTTTGGTATGCATTATGAATAATAATGATGAATGTGCATATTTGGGACTGGGAGCCCTGTTTGTGTTCTCACAGACCATCATCTGGCGTATTAAATAAAAATCTTTATTTTTGAGCTCCCTCATCATTTGCCTAACTGGTAGTTTTCATACCTGCAGTGACCTCAGGGCCTCTCAGTCTGTGCTTTTGGCTGCCTTTGCCCCTGTAGCCACAGACCTCTGGGTGTCCTCTTCCTGGGGGGCAGACTGGCTGCTGAGCTTTTAAAACTCTTTGCTAAAACTTATAGAATGAGCCCCAGGAGACCTTGTACTGTTAAACCTTAACAACTGTCTAGAAAATATATCCTGTACTTGGCTACTTGCTCTCTCTCCTGCTGCAGTCCTGGTCCAGGCTGTTCCCTTGTCCTGAGTGTTCTTTCTGGCCTCTGAGGGGAGCCACCATCACTCCCTGCAATAAAACCCTCCATCAACACTGTTGCCCACATGCATCAGGGATAAAATCCACGAATACCATCTCCTCTCCTCCCTTCTTCTCTTCTCCAGCCATCTCCCTCCCTGGCCCCATGGAACTTGCCAAGGTTGGTCTTCACTGGACATTCACATGGAGATTTCTTCTCAGAAGACCTTGTGTTTTCCCAGTGGTCCTCCTTTTTCATCTTTCAGATCTTGATGCCTCCTTCACAAGAGCTTTCCCGTCCACTGGCAAACCAGTGCCATATCCCATCTCCCTACTCACCCCTTGTTGATTCTGAAGCCCAGCAGCAAGGTAGAATAATTTGGGAGGCTCAGAAACAAAAGTAAGTGCTCAGTCCTTCCCCATACCAGTGAAACAGAATCTGTGGGGCTGAGCTTTGCTTGAATGCATTCCTCTGCTTAACCTCTGCACAGTTATCTAACTCTGGAGCTATCTTTATGGATGTTCCTGCTCCTTACCCTTCCCCCACAGGAGTGTCTTATGCAACAGGTTTGGTCCATCTCATTCATCTGTGCTATGTCCTGGGTGCCCGCAGCACTACCTGGCACAGAGCAGAGAGGGAACAAGAAGAGCTGGAAAAGCCAAAAAACTATTATTAAAAGATGTTTAAATTATGCAGCCCAAAGCTCTTTTGATAAAATTAAACTGGTATTCATAGGAGAGTCCAATTCTAGATTTTTTTTCTCCCCTTAACACCACCCACATGTTTTTGAACCTGGGTGGTCTTAGAACCCTGTTTCTGGTGTTAGAATTTACTTTTATCTCTGCTGTTAATCCTGAGCAATTCCTTGGCTCCTGTAGTAACATACGGAAGAGAGTAATAAGGAAAGTTATTTCGGGGAAGCATTCTTGTGGTTAAGAACCTTAAATAAAAGTAGTAATTGGATTTTGATATGGTGCATTGTCCACACCCAGACTTCTTGAATTATGAACAGATCAAGTGCACAGTTGCTTCAACTTTCATAGCCACAGAGTTGACCTGGAGATGGAAGGCAGGCTGGGATGGAAAGGGACCCCAGGCAGGAGTCCCCTGTCCCTGCTGAGCGGGGATGAACTCCAGCAGGGAGGGGGAGGAAGACCGGAGTCACCAGCTCGGGTTCCTGGGATGTTTTCACACCATTTGTTCCTTTTTCCATTTTGTCTCCCTCCCTTACCACTACCCCAGTTTAGGTTCTTACTGTGCTGTTTTATACGCATTTTTATTTTTTTCTTATTATAAAAACAGTGAAGTATTATATTATTGAAAAAAATTTGCTGGGTTTAGGAGTGTTTAGGCCTGTAAACCAGCACTCTGAGAGGCTGAGGCAGGGGACCACAAGTTCAGCCTCAGTGATTTAGTGAGACACTTTCTCAAAATATATAATTTTAAGAGAGGGTGGGGTTGTAGCTCAGTTCAGGGACCCTGATGGGCAAGAAAAAGGGAAAACATGTAATTCCTAGTAATGAGCCACAAGAAATTCACTGCTAACACTTTGGTGTGCATAGTTCCAGACTGTGTGTGTGTGTGTGTGTGTGTGTGTGCGTGTGCACACTTGTAAAATAACATTTTTGTCCATTTTTAACAATACGGAATCATAGTCAATGTATTTTGTGTAACTGACATTTCATTTAATGCCATGGGTTTGTTTATAATGATTTTTAGAATTTGGCAGTACCATACATATGAATGTTTCTTTCCTTAATCAGTTGTATATGAGTTTGTTTTTACTTATCAACAGTGCTACACAAACATCCCTTATTTGGAAAAATTCCCATAAATGGATTATGGTGCTTGTCTTAGTTACTTTCCTCATTGCAGAGACAAAATACTCAACAACGAAAGTTAAGGGAGGGAAGGTTTATTTAGCTTAGAGTTTGTAGAGATTTCAGTCCATAATTGATGGGCTCCAAGGAAGGATGGCATCGCAGGAAGACATAGTTCATGGTGGCCAGAAGGTAACAAAACAAGCAAGGGATGACCATACCTCTTTCTATGCCTTATATCTTATCCAGGCTATTTGAAACAGGTAGTACTCACACCCTTAATCCTAGTGCCCTTGATCCTAGCATTGCACTGTGAATTAATTCTAGCATTACACGCTCTAGATCCAGCCACCTCTGAAAAAAGCCCCACCTATGACCACACGAGGCTTTGGTGGGACGTCTAGATACAAGCCATAACAAGTAGTACCCTATATATGAATGTTTATTTAATCAGTTGTATATAGAGGTTGTTTTCACTGTTATCAGTAATGCTACCTTAACATCCCTTTAGTTAAAAGTTTGCATCCACTTATTAATTTTTAGGATGAAGGCCTAGAAGTGGGATTGTGGTTCTTGTGGTGTGTTATCAAGCTGTCCTCTGGGGCTGAGTCCTGTGTCCTCCCGTACTCTTGGTCTGGGGCACCTGCTTTCTCATTCAGTCCTTCTGGACTCTTCCCTGGATCCTCCCAACTTCAGTCTTTCTTCTTCTGGTTTGTTTTAGCACATCTTTGCCTGATTAATCGTTCTGATGCATAAATTGATCATGTCATTAAAACTCTGAGATCTTTGCCTAACCCTTATGGCCCCTCTTGACAAGTCCATGAGCACCATATTCCGCACTGCACTTTCCCTCCAGCATGTCTGCGCTGCATGTGGCTCTTCCTGTCTTTCTTCTTGGTTCCTGGCTTACCTTCTGCCCCTCTGTCCCCCCCAGTGCTAAGAGCAGAGCTTACACATTTCTTCTGAGTGTTCCTCACGCTGGCCTCTGCCCAGTGCACAGAGAAGGCACTGAAGCTGAACTTCAGTCTTTCTCCTGCCTCCCATTTTTCCTTGATCATATCTTAGCCTTTCTGGCTGCAGGACTGATGCAGTATCACTGCTTGGTTGTGTCTTCCCCTGGATGTTTTATGTTCCTAATTTCAGTAAGACTCTCTATTTTTATTCTTTCAACATAACAATAATCTTTCTCTCTGAATTCATCAGTTTGCCTCTAGTTAACTGATGTTATTTATTGTCTCTTCCATAATAACATAGTTTTCAGTCTACATCCTCTCATATATTTTAAGTATTTCCAGAGTAAAAGGTACCCCTTGTCAAGTTGAGAATGGAGGAACCAAAAGCTATGCCGTGATTTAAAAAAAAAAAAAAGTTCTCATTTTGGTGTATATCCTTCTAATACCTTTCTACATATGTGATAGGTATGTAACCTTTACGTTGTCATAAACATGGTATACAGATGTAATTCACTTTTAATCCCTGTTCTCTTGGCTTACTATTTTATAGTAGTATGCAACAGAGCATTTGGGCTATTTTTCTTGGCCTTTAAAGGAACTGTAAAGGAATTCTAGAAGGAGAGGAGTAGCTCTAATGCTTTGGAACACAAAAATGACTTGCTGAAAACAATTTCTGGTAGAATCAGAATTGTGAATTAGGGTATTTAGAAAGCTGCTCTCCCCTAATCTCTGAACAGCATTCACCTGTGAATGTGACTTTTGTACTTGCTGCGTTGACCCATTTCTTACTGCTAGTCTCAGTTAGTGTTGGTATCAGATACTCTTCTTTTTATAATATTTATGGAATTAATCAGAATTGTGTGATTATTTTAAAAAGGCATCTGACGTTGTCTAAGAAGTCTTGGGAGTTGGGGTGGAAAAGGAACTAAGTAAGCTCACCAGCCAGGTCTGAACTTGATTAAGCTTGAATTCTTTGCTGTAACTTATGCTAATACCCATTAAATCTGTAAAGCAAGACTGAAGTACTGTTTATATGAAAATATAGATGTTTTTAGATATGCCATAAATGTATATAGTACTATATAATTATTCTCATAGACTTTTAGTCAGATTGCCTTGAAAATCCAAAATGATCTTGATGAACAGTAATACATTGTGGATTCATAGTTCATCTGGATACCTCCTACATAGATTTTTTTTTTTAATTCTTGTATCTAACAGGATAATCAGGTATATACCTTTTTGGTATTAGTAGCAGCCTAAAATACCAGAGTACTCATTGGCTAGTTATGGTAGTGAAACCCTATTGAAATAGTGAGAGAAAGATTTAGCCACATACATATACACCATCTAAACAGTGGTAAGATGTCCTTTTTTATTATGTTTGAGGCCTTTATTAAGAGCATGAAATGTTTAAAAGTCCTGTTCTAGATTGTGCATCTCTTTTAAGTCATTTCGCAGGTGTCGTAGTTACTGCCTCGGCCGCCTGGTCGTTACCCTCGTGAGCGGCACTGGCCGTCTGCGCGTCGTGGTGCCTGCTTAGGGTGGGGAGGATGAGGAGTGGTGAGGTACAGTCATCCTGGGTACCCTTCAGTCATACGAGAGTGTGGTGGACCTGCTGGGGGGTCCTCAGGGCTGTCCCTTCTTTCACAACTTTTAGTAACCATTCTGTAAACTCTCTCAGACCTTTATTTCTAATCTGGGCCTCTCTGTTTCTTCTAGGGCTATGTAACAAGTCCCTAAACTAGTGGCTTAAAACCAGAAATTTATGGTCTCAAGTTCTGAAAGTTGGAAGTTCACTGTGAAGATGTCAATAGGGTGTTGTTTTTTTTGTTTTTTTCCTGAGGGCCTTGAGGGAGTCTCTTTCACACTTCTCACTGATGTTCTTTGGCTTGGAGAAGCCTCACCCGGACCCCTTCCTCCAGCCCCACAGTGTCTCCTTCATGTGTATCTATGTCCAAGGTTTCCTGCCCCTTCCATAGGAACTCTACAAATATATTGTATAGGTATTCACCCTACTCAGTAGGTCCTTATGTTAACTGACTGCATTCTTGAAAACCTTGATTCCAGTTAACACCATGTTCTGAAGTACTGGGGTTTACGAATTTGGGGTTACACAGTTTTGACCATACCAGAATGTCCCCTGAGTTATATGCAGAGACCACCATCCTTCAGTGTCCTACTTGGTACCTCCTGTTTAACATGGTCACAATTGGTCGTGTTTTCCTACAAATCCCTTCTAAATTTTTTCTTATTTTCTTTAAATTTTACCCCCTTTGGTAGTGAGAGCATCCTGGTGTCTGTCTTTGCCCTCAGTTTTGCCCCTTACCGGTGTTGTCATTTTAGCTTCACCTGTATTTCTCTAGCCTTTCCTGCCTTTGCATTTGACAGCTCCCACTATACCCTGCTACCCTGGCTGTGAGCATCTTTCCTTTAAAAATTCGTTTTCTAAACCAGTTTCTTTTCTAAAACAAAGATTTGCTCCTGATACTTATTAATCTAAAAGCCCTGAGTGATTTACCTGTGCCTGTAAAAGCATCAAGATTCTGTAGTCTGACTGTCCAGGTCCTCCACGGGTGGCCACTGTTCTCACTGCAGCCAGTGTGTTGCTCTCAAAATCGTCTAGCTCTAGGCTCCATGCCTGTTTCATCCTCCTGAATGCAGCACATTCCTTGTATTTTCTCCTCTGTTCTGTGCTCTGGGAGATAACTCTCTCAACACTTCTTTTTTTTTTCCTCTCTGTCTTCTCACACCAGATGAAATTCTACCCAGGTCAAATGGAAATCAGGAGATCCAATTTGTAGGCCTAGAATGGCAGAAGCCAATTATTTTGCCTTATACAAGTCATTTTCCTTCTGCTTCAGTTTCATCTCAAAAGTAAAGTGAGGAACTTGAGATGGATGATCTCCCAGATCTATTCGTCTTTAAAATTATCCTTCAAGGGCCATGCCTCCATGAAGGCTTTCTGGTTCTTCCAGGCAAAATAAATGCTCCTTCCTTTGTACGCTTAGGGCTTCACCACTTCTCTTAGTTTTCACAAATCAGCTCCTGCACTACAGCAGTTATGTGTGCACCCCTCACACTTCCCCTAATGAGGGGAAGTGCCTTGAGTTCAACAAAGAAGGTTTAACTCCTGTCTGTGTCCCTTCCCATCTCCACCTTCCCTGGTGGGTGAACATAGAGTCTTAGTGGGAGAGACTCTAGTAGAGGATGAAATGTCCAGGACAGGTGTTCTCTTGAAACACCTACTGTGCTTGAGGTGTTCCATGCATTCTAAGAACATGCTGTGGATAGAGGATGACAGGGAGATTTTGTACTGAATACACCAGGAGTTTTCCCTTTCTTTGTGACACTGTTGTAAGATGACATTCTGGGAAACAGCTAAGTTGACTTTGGAATGATGGATAAAAATGTGTTTAAGATGTTTAGAAGTAATTAACTATTCTATAAAGCATGAATGTGTTCCGGTTTTCTTCCTCTATATATCCTCTAGTGGCTTAGACTATCTCAGTGTATTGCTGAAGTATTTTAATCTTTAAAACACATTATAGTGATAGAAAACGTTCTTAGGAAGTCTTTTAATGACTCTGCAAGTCAAAACTTCATGCTCTTCTAAGGCATAGATTTGATAATGCAATGACCTTCTTTAGAAATTTTTGATGAGCAGGTCCTTTTATCCCCTTCAAGAGTCTCTCGTCCTCTTTGGGTCTTGTGTTCCATTCTGTCTGTACTGTATGCTGCTATTTCTAGACCACTGCTGTCTGCCTTACCTGACTAGAATTTCTTTGGGGTCACATTTCATGTCTGATTTGTCTGTATCGTCCCCTGTACTATTCCTAATTCAGTTCACATGTGGTTAGTAGTTATCAGTAATGAATTGATATCTGTGAGTCATTTTTACATGGTATCTAAGGGTATTATTAAATAACAGCAGTTCTTGCTTATTGTTATGCAGTTACCTCTTATCCAGAGAATCTAGTCCTTAACTATAGAATCTAACACCATGCCGAGGGAAGATTGAGGTTGGAAACATAAATGGTGTTGGATAAAGCAGTTGCATTTGAAATTATAATGCATTTAGTATTTCACCGTGTGCTCAAACCTGTCATATCTCTTAGCTACTGTACATTGTTTTATCCATTTGTCTACTTTGTGTAAAAGCAAATGCTAAGTGTTGAGAAATGTGTTTAGTTTTTACTTTTTTGATGACATTTTTAATTTTTTCCCTTTCAGTGTATGTTTATATGTGCCTTTATTTTCTGTAAGCTACTGACTTTGTGCTTTGTGTTTGTTTTATGTTACAGATTAATATCCTTTCAAGAATTTGTAGCATTTGAGTCTGTCCTCTGTGCTCCGGATGCTTTGTTTATGGTGGCCTTTCAGCTGTTTGATAAGGCTGGCAAAGGAGAAGTTACTTTTGGTAAGGAGTGTGAGTATATGCCTACCTACAGAGGGGTGAACTGGTGAAAGCATTTCTTTTGCTCAGGAATGAAGTAAAGTATCTGGACATTGTTTTAAGAAGTTAGTATATTCGTTTTAACAGAGATACCAATGTTTGGGGATACTAAGTATCTGACTTGGTAGTTTTGATACTCTGGTTTACTTTCAAAGTGGGTAACAGTGTGGCATAACTTTTCATAGAATCATAGAATGTGCAAGTCAGTAGGACTCCTGTTCCTTCACTTCCCCAGCAGTTAATAAATTGTCTATGACCCAGGCATCCAGCACTTCTTGTCTTTACCGTGCCCTTATTGATGGGTTTACTTCCAGAGACACTGCTTATGCTTTTGGTTCGTACTGGTACAAGAAAGACCTTGTGAAGAAAGAGGAGACCAGAAAGGAGTGGGTCAGTTCTTTAAAAGAAGCTGGTTAGTGGAGGTAGATGTGACAGAAAGCACATTTCCTTTGGACTATGTGGTATCCAGTGTACATTGCCTGTGATACCATTGCCCATTGTCTTAGTCACTTTCTCATTGCTGGAATGTAATAATTGATATCTGAAACTTAAAGGAGAACAGATTTATTTTGGTTTATAGTTTATAGACATTTCAGTCCATCCTTGGCTGACTCAAGGGCCGGGCAGCATGGCAGAAGGAAGTTTGCCATTCGGGAATTCCTTTCAACCTGCATTTACACATCTGACTTTTTAGCGAGCTGTTTGCTCACCATCTGTTGCTTGTCAAACACTGTCCATCTCTGAAGGCATGACTGATTAGCAGGCCCAGTTTCCAGGAACTGATATTCTGGTTGCATCCTCAGTTGCTTGCGACTGCTATAGAAAAATGTGCAGCCCGTCCACCACAACCTTGTCTTCTCCAGATAATCTATTGTAAGGTTTGCTTATCTTGTCGAACAATAGTTTATAATATGTAGGCCTTGTATATAGTTATGATAAACCCTCAAGATCCTCACCCTGTGGGTGTTAAAAGAGGTAGCCTCTGGGTTTTCTGACCATTAATCCCCATTTAGGATTAAACCGAAAGAGAAATGCATGGAACTCTGGTAACCAAATGACCATCAGATTGCAAATTAATGACTAACTTTTAACATATTTTCACAGGGTAGGGTGAAGTTATCAATTGGGGGTGATGTGGTTAAGTCTTTTGCCCAAGTAAATAAAGGAAGGGTTTTTTTTTTTTTTTTTTTTTTTTTTGATAATTGGTACGTTAGAAGAAGCTAGCAGTGTTTTCCAGGAAACTTATTGTAGAGTTGAAGATATCAAAAATAAACAGCAAAATCTGGAGTTGGATAAAGAATGGTACATATCTACTTAATCCTGGTCTCATAAACCCAAACTATTAAGAAAATGAAAGTCAGCCAGGCATGGTGCACGCCTTTAATCCCAGCACTCGGGAGGCTGAGGTAGGTGGAGCATTGTGAGTTTGAGGCCGGCTTGGGCTACAACAGGAGCGCAAGGCCGGCCTGAGCTACATAGTGAGATCCTGCCTCAAAAAACTAAGGCTGGGAGTTTGGCTTAGTGGCTTAAGTGCCTGTCTAACAGGCGTGAGGCTGTGAGTTTGATCCCCGGTGCCACAAAAAAAAAAAAAAAAGAAAAGAAAAAAGAAAGTCAAGATCTATAACCTGGCTATATGCCAATATGAGGCTGTTTGGAGTTATACTCAGTGACTGTCTAACGCACTTATTGATGGGTTCTATCCATATGAAATTCTGTCAGGCCCAGTGTGGCACCTGCCCAACATAGCACTGGACCCTAAAACAACAGCGTGTCCCTTCAGTACTGATTTCCATGTTCTTCTTCCAAGCCTCGTTTGAACTTGGTGTTTTTCGTGTACACGCCAGCATCTCCCCCAGTCAGCTGCCAGTATGTCATTCTGCCTGCCCTTCAGACTCCACCCCCTGTCAAACCTAGTAAAAGCCCCACAGCTTCTTTGTCTGCCTCAGAGGGATTTTGCAGTCTTCTGCAGCCCTCCTGTGCCCACAATAAAGGCCGTTTTCCTTTTCTGCTTTTTTTTTCTCTATTGCGCCAAGAAAACTTAACACTTATGTCCTTGGCACCTTATAAATCCATTTATCTTTGTTATTTTTCTCTTATTGCTGAGACAAAATACTTGATGCCCAAAATGAAGGAAGGAAAGGTTTATTTAGCTTACAGTTTTTGGAGGTTTCAGTCCATACTCAGCTGGCTGTAAGGTAGAGTGGCATGGCTGAGGGGCAGCCAAATGGCAAGCGACAAGAGTGAAAAGGGCAAAAAGGGAAGAGCTCACCTCCTTCCCTTCTTTATACTGTATGCAGGCTGCCCACCCCTGGGCAGGTGCAGCACTCACACTGCCAGTCCCAGTGCCAGACAACAAAGGAATCACAAATGCTAGACTCAGCCGCCTTCAGAAGGCTCACCCTGCCATGACTGCATGAGGCTTTGGGGGAACATTCAGGCACAAACCGTAACACCATTGTTCTAGAATAGCCCTTCACGCAGGGCATGGTGGTACAGGACTATACTCCCAACTATTTGGGAGGCCAAAGCAGGAGGAGTGGACTCCAGCCCAGTTTGGGCAACATAGTGAGAGTTTGTTTCAAAGGAACAGTTCACTGCAGAACGCTTGCCTAGCATGCTTGAAGCCCAGGGTTTGATCCCCAGTCCCTCAAATGAAAAAAAGTAAAAAGTCTCGTTAGTATTTCAGAAGATCGTGTACCTCAGGACGCGTCAGTGGGAAGAGTGAACACAGAGACACAAGAGGGCAAGGCGCCCCTCTTTTACTTCCCGGACTGGCTCCATCAGGTGCGGTGATCCTGAGGAGAGCATTGTTTTCCCCCTGTCCTGAAGCCCACCTGGTCTTTCCCTGGGCTGCACTTTGGAAGGCCAGAGAGTGGCCTCAGGTCCTCACGGTGCCCCAGGCTGTGTTTCATCCAGAGCGGAGCGGATGCGCTCTTCATCTGTTTCCCTGTTGGGTTTCCACAGAAGAGGGTGTTTGAAGCCGGCTTCTGCAGACCCCTCGTCGTGCACCAGTGTTTGCCAACATGCCAGCAGTGTTCTGCGCTCACCAGTGGCTCTGATAAACACTAAACACAAATCAGATGGGGCCAGGGGCCAGTCATCAAGTGTCAGATTTCAGTGAAACCTTGCCTGGTTTTTTCTGAACTCTTGTTTACATTTACCATATTTTCATGTCTGGATCACTCCCTGTGTTTGCTACAATGAAAAGATCTTGATTAGGCCAGTTTCGTTCCTTTGATATCCAGTTCATTATGTTCTCCTGTTTCCTTTGAGGGAAACTTATCTCCAATTTTACTACTCTTGCCTTGTTTTCTTATTTTGATACCTGATGTTTGTATACCTGATATGAACATGTGAATGAGGGAATGTCAGTATAATTGGTAAATTCTAGTTAATAATTTATGATTATCTGTATGTGGAGAAAAAATTTGTTGTAATTTTGTTTGCATTTTTAGCCCATTTTATATTACAGTGGTGTTTCATCTTACCTTTAATTTTTAAAGTATATTTTATTGAAATGTAGCATACGTGCAGAAGAATGCACAGGTCATAAGTGGGTGTTTTGATAAACCTTGGTATGGGGTGTAAGTTTGTTGACTGCCATCCAGGTCAGAAGAGGATGATACCAGCCACACAGCACTTTCTTCCTAGACACTGTCCCCCAGTCCCCATGGGAATAACTAACATTCCTCACCATCAGTTGATCTTGCTTATTTCTAAACTTCATACAAATGGAATGATACAGAATATACCCCACGGCTCTGGCTCCTTTTGTTCAGCATTTACTTTGTGAGATGCATACGTGTTTTGGTATATATTTGTACTTTATTATTTTTCTTTGTTGTATAGTACTCTAAATGATTGCCTTCATTTATTTATTCATTCACTCTACTATTGATAAATACTTGGGACACTTCCATTTTGGACTACTATCAATAGTGTGCTTTGAACATTACTTTATATATATTTTGTGGGGTGTGCATAGATATTTCTATGGATAGAATTGTCAGGCCATAGAAAATAGGTATATTTAGATTCCACAGATCTTGCCAAATTGTTTTCCAAAGGAGTCAGACCATTTAATTAACTACTACAGCTTTGAAATAAATTCTGATACCTTGTCAGTTCTCTAAGTTTATTATTTTTTTTAGATTATCTTGATTATTCTCCAACTTCTCATTAAGACAATTTTAGAGCAAGTTATTAGTATCTGCAAACATCCTATTAGAATTTTAAATGCTGTTGCATTGCATACACACAGTACCTTACCGTACCTCTATTAATAAGTTTCTTTGTCCCTTAAGGATTTTTTAACTATTTAAATAAAAGCCTATTTAGTGACAAATGTTAGTCTTCCTGCTTTACCATAATTTGGGTATTTTGAGTTGGTGAAAAATGCACATTTTAGGACTGGGAGTTTGGCTCAGTGGCTTAAGCGCCTGTCTGGCAAGCGTGAGGCTATGAGTTCGATTCCTGGTGCCGCCAAAAAAAAAAAAAAAAAAAGAAAAAAAAAGAAAAATGCACATTTTGAGAGAGAAAAGTAGCTTACTCAGTCACTTGTCATCTAATGGTGCTAGTGAACTGCTGCAAGAGCGGAAGGCAAATAGGGTAAGAAGAGGAAAGAGAAAATATTTGTTGATTATCTAGCCATTTGACCAAAACAAAGAAATAATGAGTAAAGTACCATTATATTAATACATTTGTAAAACTTCAAGTTAATGCAATTTAAGACCTTATTTAGCATTCATACTCTTAAGAATTTCAGCGTGATTTTTAAAATATATTTTTAGTTTTTAAAATGTTACTTTTTATGCATAATTAGGGTTAGCAGACTTTTTCTGTAAAGGGCCAGATAGTAAATACTTTTGGCTTTTCAAGCTAGGATCTCCATCTTAATTATTCATTTCTGTTGTTGCAAGAAAATATGTAAATGATAGCCGCTGGGCGTGGTGGCGCACACCTTTAATCCCAGCACTCAGGAGGCTGAGGTAGGTGGAGCGTTGTGAGTTCGAGGCCAGCTTGGGTTACAATGCAAGCACAAGACCAGCCTAAGCTACATAGTGCGACCCTGCCTCAAAAAACTAGGGCCGGGAGTTTGGCTCAGTGGCTTAAGCGCCTGCCCTGGCAGGTGCGAGGTTGTGAGTTCAATTCCTGGTGCCACAAAAAAAAAAAAAGAAAAGAAAAGAAAAAAGAAAATATGTAAATGATGAGTGTGGCTGTGTTCCAGAAAAGTTTTATTTACAAGATCACCTGGTGGGCTAAAGGAACATAGTTTTCAGATTCTTGCACAGGGAATTGACATGGACATATATAGGTTGATATTAATACTAGGGATTAAGATATTTAGCAGAATGAGTATTGTATGATATTTGAACTATGAAGCATGTAATTATGATGATAGTTTATCATTTCACCTAGGGAACCTAAATTAGTCAAATTCATAACAGTAGAATAGAAGTTTGGTTATCAGGGATCAAGGTTGGAGGAAATGGGGAGATGTTGGTCCAATGGTACAAACTTTCAGTTGTAAGATTAAATTCTGCAGACCTAATGTTGGTAGCCTTAAATATAAAAACTATATTCTTGAAATTTGCTGAGACAGTCTTAAATATTCTTATGTCAAATATATTTTTAAAGGATAACTGTGAGGTGGTAGATATATTCATTAATCTGTTAATTAATTGTGTTTCATAGTGTATCCATGTATCGATATCACACTGTACACCTTTAGTATGTATAATTTTTGTCAATTGTAGCTTATCAAACCTGGAAAAAACTAGGGAAATGTATAAAAATGTGTTCTCTCTGTGTGTAATATGATTCATAAAGCTGTATTTATCAAGATACTGTGTTGAAAAATTTGGTTCATGAAAAACCAGTCATGTTTTGGCAAGCAAAACATGGGAATAAACAAGTAAAGTTATCTAAATCTTTAGTGATTTTAAATCTCCTTTTCCTTTCAGATGATTGTAGTTTGCTGTCTATTGGCTGGCTAAGTGAGGATGTAGGCACTTGGATACATGAGTGCAGTGTAGGAGATACCAACAGATAGACAGTATTTGAAGTCATTGAACTAGATGAAATAAATGAGCAGAACGGGGGTAACTCCTGAGTACCAAGTATGCTGTAGGGCTGGAGCTACAGTAATGAACAAGACTAAACAATCTTTCTCTTCTTAGAGCCTGCATTTTAGGGACGGAGATGTAGACCAATGAAAACTATCTGACGTTTACTGTAGATGTGGAGATGTACTTTCTGTAAGTGGGCGGGAGGGATGGAGGCTGTGTGAGTCAGTCTAGAGGAGTGACCAAACACGTGTAAACACCGCGCTGCTGCATGGGGGATGTGTATTCCAGAAAGGACTGGTACTGCAAGCTCTAGAGGTGCTGGGGCAGTCAAGACAGGGTGACCAGAAACCTGGGCTGAAGTCCTATCTGTGAACACTACCAGAGCCATTCCAGAGAGTGAAGCCATCTGGCTTAGTCCCTGTGGCTCAGGATAAGGGAAAGAAAGGAAGGAGCTTCAGGCAGAAAGAAGCTCCTGGTCCTGTTCTGCTCTGAAGACATGTAGTTTCATATAATCTTATGAGAGATTCTTCTACACAACTGGCATTTTTATCTTTATTGATCACTTGCTGCATAGCAGGCACTGGGCTAAATGTTTTATGTGTAATTTATTATGCAATCCTTGCGACCTAGGTGGTCTGTACTATACTGATTTCCATAGTAAGAGGGAAAGTGGCTTGGTAAGGATCTTAGAGGTGCCTGTGGTGGAGCCAGAAGAGCAGCCCTGCTCAGAGGGACTGTTACTGATATGCCACTCTGCCTCCCTCTGGTGGTGGTGGTCATATTCATGCCCTGCAGGTGAGGCCTTCCTCATCTAGGTGGCTGGCACCTATCTTATTGGGCTCAGTCTGTATCAGACCCTAGGAGCATTTAACATTTTTTCAGAACAAGTAAAAGCCAATAAGCAGAAGCATTAATTGACATCTCATTTCACTGTCAGGGGGAAGTAATTATAAGGGGAGAACATACCTTGATTAGAATTCTCAGTTTACCGAGAAAATGGTGTTGGTCACACAGATGTCTGGGTCACTTATTAAACTGTACGTGGCTCAGGCTTTACCCTGGAAAGCTGTATCTTTGGGTGTGAACAGGATGCTGTAGTGGTGGGACCACGGGGTGGGAGAGGTATGGAGAGGTGGTCTCCATACAGGCTAAGGTAGAGGAGGCCCTTGATTGAGGGGTGCAGCTTAAAAAACTGGAGTGGGCACTTGGTGTGGGGGCATCATCAGATGAAGCACCAGCCACAGAGCCTCTAAGAAAGAGTTTTTTGACATGAGAGGCAATCGGGAACAAGTGCAGGTTCTTTGGATGACGGGGTCAGAATCAGAATCATGCTTGGAGAAGGTAATTTGTTGTTGTAGTGATTGGTATGTAGTAAAGCCTAGAGGTATGCATGCCTGTAACACTTGTTTAGGCCTCACAGTTTCTACATGAAACAGACAGACAGTCATTCCATTTTGTGAGTGGAGGACCTGAAAGTCAGACTTTTAAAGGGCTTACCTGATGTCTCAGCAAGTTGATCTAGACTCCTTGGGGTGGTAGTTTCCCTGAGACTTTCATTCTGCCAGGTTTCTTAATGATGCTGGAGGAGCAAAACATTTCCATTGTGGGCTTTGAGAGAGAAAGAAAGATCTAATGAAACTCTTATCTGAGATGTTTGGCATTGCCATCTGTCTTCTGATGCTAATTTAAGCCTCTTATTCCTATTTATTGATATTTCCTCAGTTACTGTGTTTTATGGTGTGTAACAGTAGTAGCCTAGCTCAGTAGTTGTAGGGGACTTGAGTCCTACTTTGTCTAGTGCCACTTGAAAATGCAAAGTACATTCAATAGCATCACACTTCCATACATAAAAATCTAAAATTTTTTTTGCAGAATTCCATCACATGTTTCTCTCTTCCTTTATCTTTTTTCATTACCATGATTGAAATTTCAAGAAACATATTATGTGCAGTTTTAGGTTAGTTTGTGAACGTGACACATGTCATTATCCAGATCTTAGTGGGGCTGTTTGCAGTTTTTATTGAACTTTAAATACAGGAGTTCTTAACTCTGGGGCCCTGGTTTGGTGTCAGAGTTATGAATGGCCACGATTGTTTGTAATATTTTGTCCAAGTGAGCACCCACCCCCAGGAGAAAGTGCGTAGCTTTTAGCAAATCTCAAACAGGTTAGTGATCTGCCAAAGATAAAAACTGCTTTTATAGAGGGGCAGTTGAACTAGTGGATGTATATCTTATTTAAAACTTCCCCAGCATTGCTGCTAAAAACAGTGGTTGTAGAACAGTTTGCAATTGCTCAAAAATATAATAATAATTACCAGTTTTTGGATGCCTTTTGATTTAGAATATATGCAGAAGCAAAATATTTTGGACAGCCTATTGCATAATAAACACTTTTGAAAAGACGTTTTTCTGTAAGTAAAATACATGTAGAATAATTATAAGGTATATAGAAAGAACCATTTGGTTGGTCATCTACTGAAACCTCTGAAAGGAAATTGGTTCAGGTTTTCATGAAGTCTGGAATGGAGGAAACCAGCCTGCCCTTTGTGTTTGTTCTCTCTGCCTGGGGTCCAAAAGAAACTAGTCCAGTCTTACCCTTTTATTATTATTTTAATGAAAGAAACTTATTATCCTACAGTAGAGTCTATCTTGTTGTGGGGTACCCAAGTGTATTTTCTTACTAACATTTATATTCCAACAGGAATAAGAGTCCCAAGAAAAAAACAGTGTGAGTTTTGCAAGTAAATTCCTCAACGTGGATAACAACCGTGACCTGCCTGTGTACCGAACATCTTGTCAGAGATCCTAGACACTGTTCAGGAGCTGTTCCAGTTCATTGGGTCAAAAATCCACTATTTACCAAAAGCTAAATACGGATTTGCACGATTGACCATAATGGCTTCAATTTTGAAAGATAGTAGTATCAGAGAGCACTTCCAGTTGGTGGGATAATTTGAGAATGGTCCATGCTCAAATGGCTAAAATATTGTACTTTTTGCTACTTCATCACTGCACTTGAAAAATAGGGAGGGGGGAAAAAGGCAAGCCAGTTGAAAGGGTGGGAGAATGTCAATTGGAGAGTAAATCGCAGTAGCCCTGTGAAGCCACTCCTTAGTTAACTACTGCCTGAAGGTTAGCAGTTCTCTTAAAGGCTACCATGGCGTGGAAAAGCTGCACTGGGGGCCCCTGCCCTTGTGTGTACCTCTGTGTGTGTGTGTGTGTGTGTGTGTGTGTGTTTGCTTGAATGCTCATGCAAGATGAAGGATGAAACAAACTTGTTAATAGGAAAGAAGGTGTAGAGAACAGAAAACTGCTAACAGTAAACCCTAAAACTTGGAGCCCTGGGGAAAAAATTGACTATTTTAAACTGTACAGCTCATTTAAAAATAGTAAAATTATACCATTATTCTTTCAGTATGGGAGAGAGAGATAAAAATACAGTTTTTCTAAATTGGAAAATTTCTGTAATCTTGCTGCTAATGACTGATTTCTTCCAACAGTTGCAAGGCAGTTTTTGCTCTGATAGGTTGATAAAAGAAACAAAATCAAGAACATATTGGAAGTTCTCAGAGAAAATTACAGTTTAGGTATATGTTGGGGGTGGATAGCTAGACATTTTAATTGAAATAAAACAGTTTCATACTAATATGGGATCACTGTGGGTGTACATTTGTAGTACATCTGCTCTTGAAGCATTTAAGTAGGGTTAAATGTATGTTAATACTTTTGTAGGAAAATTATTTTCGATAACATCCGTCTAAGGAAACTAGCTTAGGAAATTGGTTTTTTAAACAATATAGATATTATACTTGAATTTGCAGAATAAATTAAGATCCTTTGTGCTACTTTAAGAATTTCAAAGCATTGGAGTTTTTTGGTTGTGTTCTTTTGGTGGTGATGAAAGTTAACAGTAATTAACACAACAGATGATTAAAGCAATCACATCTGGAGAGTGACCACAGTCCACTGTATACCTCCAAACACCATTTTAAGTGACCTGCTTTTGGTGTTATGAAGGGCTGATAATGATCTATTCTATGCAAGTGAAAATCCTTTTTCTGGTAGATAGAAGGAAAACATCTCACTTGACTTCTCCAGTGATGATTTTGTTAGTGTGTGTGGTAAACGATATCTTATGTTTAATGTCTGCTGGCCTTGAACCTTTTTCCTTGCTAACCGTCATTCACAGTGATGACTTGAATGGTGAATTAATCTTGAGGATTTGTAGACCCCCAGATTTTCGAACAGGATTCTTACCGGTGAGGCAGAACCTGAGTTCTCATTGTAACAGCATGGGTGTATCTGTTAGAACTGTGGACATGCTGCCTCCATCTCAGATCTGCTGATTCAGAATCTTTGGGCGTGGAGCTTTTGGAATGTGTTTTAAACAAGCTCTCTAAGGGAGCATACTTCATACTTCAGTTGAACAATGGCTAGTGTAGTTTATGGCTTTCTTTCATGCTTGAGAAAACAGGCTCAGAGGGGAAAAGGTGGCTGGTCATGGGAAACAGCTTTGTCTTTGGGCACTAGAAAGACAGTACTGTTCTCTCCTGGATGCCACATGACCTTAAATCAAGGGAGCTTCATTCGTCTCTTGGTAAAAAGTTGGAAGTGTTTTAAATTAGTCTTTAAGTTTTACATACCCTAACATGTATGGCTTCAGTATCTTATTTAGCTCAGCTTCACTGTGTGGGTGCTTAGTTTTTGAAAGATACTTATCACCATTGTACTTACATGTTTGGAATAATAATAAAAATGTTCATAGGGGCATATAAGAACTCAGTTTTAATGTGAAGTACTTACGCTGTGCTCACTCTGTTTTAATGGCACCCATTTTCTCCCTAGAACTTCCTTGAGCGAGTCTGAATTGTAGCCAGACTATTTCTTTCCTCTTCAGACCCTTAACTGTGATTAATATAAAAAGGCACTTGTCAAAAGGGTTTGAAATGGCAACCTTGATATTGGAGCATGTGGTAGTAGATAGGTCTGCATCCACTTACTCCATTATGTTATTTAACTTACGAATTCAAGAATTTGTCTTTTGCTCCCTGCTTAAAAGACGATGATCATATAAGATGTTGTTAACCATATCAGCGGGGTAGAATATTATTTCCCTTAGGGCAAAACCACAACTTTCTTTGAGGATTTATCAAGTGTTAGAAAAAGCAGGAAACTGTTCAGAAATAAAGTGTGGCCATTCCACATGTTAAGCAGACATCCTTTTTGTGTTTATTGTATTAATGGAAATTTTTCAGAATCCATGAGTGATATATTATGGTTTAGTGTTTGGGATAATATAGCTTGATGAATCTTTTTTTATTTAATGGAAAACTTGTTTTCATTGATTTGCAGCTCCAAAAAGTGAATCTTTTAGAGCTAAAGTGCATTCATTTAGTTATTCTGTATGGAAACAAAAATGCAGAAAGTTAAAATTTGCATAAGTGAAGACCTTGATGATTTCAGATTATAGTGTGGTGGAGGTTAAGGAATAAGAGCCCATAGAATTTGTGAAAACAAATTCAGTCTAACCACTTAATGGCATGTGCAAGTAATTTGCCAATTAAACATTTCTGGTATCTTCAAAGTAAAAAGTGGAGGTTCCTAATCTTTTTTAATTTTGTATTTTAAGAAACATAATAGAAAATTAAGTAGTTTTTGATCACTTCATTTAAAGTTTTAGTATTTGAATTCAGAGAATGATGGATTTAAAATATGTGAAGAAAATTATTGCCTTTTGAGAAATGTACACACTATGATATTTCCAAATCATACTGTGCCTAATTTTTTTGTATCATGGTAAATATTTGGTGCCTAAATAGTAATTTGCAGTATAATTATGACTAGGTTTTAGAATTTAGCCATCTTACTGATCACCCTTCTATGTGCAAAGCACTGTACTGGGATGCAGAGTAACCCTTTAAGATAGATACTTTACTCCTGTTTTAAAGATGAGAGAATTCAGTCAGTGTAAGCAATTTTTCTCTTAATAAGATCTGTGGCATGGATCTGTGGCAGCCCAGGGTTTTTTATAAGAGCAGCTTTATTGAAATGTAATTTATTCTTTTAGACTGTATGATTTTGTGGGTTTTTAAATGTATTGATTGATTTTTTTTTTCCTCTCCAGATTGTTGTTCCTTGAAGTTTTCTAGGTAGTATATATAAATGCCATGCAAAAATTTTTAAATATGCAATCTTTGGCATAAATGGGCTAATTTCATTTTTGGTTGCCGATTTCAAATGTATAGGGATACAATTGATTTTTGTGTACTGATCTTGTGTTTTTCAGATTTTCTGAACTCATTTCTTAGTTCCTAATGGATTTC
>RJWM01015148.1:28774-48706 GCA_004363535.1 Dasyprocta punctata
AATTTAACATGGGAGGAATTAGTTTGACTTTTTGAAGTTGTCTTTAGGGAAGAAACAGCTGCCACTTTGTAACTGTCTTTTTGTGATGTAAAAAATGCAGCAAATTTTTGATTTTGACATTGTTTTGGGGAAAGCAAGGTCATGTAAGTGAATTTAGAGAGATCCTTGTGCTTTTTTGGTGAAGTCTTATCTTAAATAATATCACCATTATTTGGTTTGTTTGGCAAAGACTGAAGTAACATTGATTATACTTTAAGAGATAAGCATTCTAGTTTGTTTTTCACTTTCAGGAGGGATGACTGAGCTTAAGAAGAATGTGACTATATACCCAAAATATATCTACTGTAGTCCAGTACTCACATTCTAGTGCTAATTCAGTTTGCTTCATTGCTTTGTATCACCTCAATCCAGAGGTAAGATTTTAAGACCTTGTGTTTTAGACCAGGAGAGACCTCCTGATTGAGAAGATTTAAAACATTTGGAGTTTCCTCTTTCCTTTCCAGCACTACAGATTTAGGTCTGGGGATGGTGAAGGCTTAGTGGTAGGACGACAACTCAGGTCTTTCATGGTAAAACTCAAGGGACTGCCAGAGGAGCCAGATCTAAACTGGACTTGAAAATTGCTTTTTGTTTGTTTGTTTGTTTGTTTGCTTAATTTTCTGATTTTCCTGCTGTGAGACATGCACTCTTAACCTCTCATTGCCTCACAGGGCATGATAAAACCTTAAACAGCATTAGATAGGAAAGGTATTTGTGTATCCTCAAAAGAATATTAACCTGAGGTGGAATTTCAGTGCCTTCCAAAGTGAGACAGGAATGCCAGTATCACATTGTGATTATTTATTTTGGTTTATAGATGTTGTCTCTATTCATAAACCTACGGGCAAATATTTTAGAAAACTAATGCCTCAGAATGACTTATTGGGGCTTAAGGAAATATGTGGAGACTTATGAGCCTATAAAACATTTTTGGAGGAAATGTGAATTTTCCAGACGACTAAGACTTAATATTTTAAAAGAGTTTATTAGCTGTGGGAATGAGTAGAGATATTGGTAAGTTTCCTCTACCAACAATCCTCACATCTTTTGCATATCTTTTGGTTTGTCCAATTAGAGTAGTTTGTCACTCTTATGCTTTTTGAGTAATGATCCTGGTAGGCAGGTCAGGGAATTGAAAAATTTTTGTAGAACTTGTGTCAAGTGATAGACAACAAATTCTATGTTTTGTTTGTTTGGTTTTAGTCTTGGTTTTGTTTTTTGTTTTACTGAGTGCCATCTCCAAATGCTCTTTCCATAGCAGACTCTCCTGCACCATAAGTGCATCAAGTCCTGGAGTTTAAAAAATGTTTTAATATTTTATTGATGCCAGTGTCTGTAGCTTCCTGGAACAGGATTTGTCATGACTCAAGGAGCAGGTTGCTTTGAGTCAAAGAGCTGCGATTGAACCTTGATTTGCTTCAAAAGAAATGAACCTTTCTTCATAGTATTTGTATCCATTGACAGACTCGCAAAGGTCCATTTGAGCAAACCTGCAGTGGCTGTCAGGTTGGGTTTTATCTTTTTTTGTTTTGTTTTGTTTTGCTTTGTTTTGCACTGGAAGTTGGGCCTAGGGCTTTCACATGGAACTGCATTACCAGTACTTTTAAATTTTTTTATTTTCATTTTGAGACAGGTGGTTACTAAAGCATTGAGTTGCCTAGAGTGGGCTGAAATTTGCAGTTCATCTACCTTCGTGGTGTTCCTAGAGTGCTGGAAATACAGGCATTTGCTACCACCTATGCTGAGTAGTTTTGCTTTGCTTTGTTTTGTTTGAGTTTTTTGGGTTTTTTTGCTTTTTTGTTTTTCAATTTTTTTTTTAAATTTTGAGACAGGGTCTCATTAAGCCACTACATTGCTTAGACTGGGCTTGAAAATGCAGTTCTTCAGCCTCAGTCTCCTAGAGCATGGGGATTACAGGCATGTGCTTAAGAAGTCCTCCTCTCCCACTCATGTGGCTTCCTTTTAAAAATTCTATTTCCAGCCAGCAACGGTGGTGCATGCCTGTAATCCCAACACACAAGAAGCTAAGGCAAGAGGATCACAGTGAGTTTGAGGCCAACCTGGGCTACATTGTAAGTTCAACGCAAGTCTGGGCTACATAGTGAGACCCTGTTTCAAAAAACAAAACAAAAAAAATTTTTTTAATTAAATTAGCAAGATAGATAACTATACTACTAATCTCTGTTGGTTCATCAAAAAGAACAGTTTGTGCTTTCATTGTTTGATTGTTTGATCATTTCTTTATGCCTGAATCTTGTAATCTGAATGACTACTTTGAAGATAACAATATGCAACATATTAACTAGTATTAATTTCCTGTTATTTTGTTTTGAAATTCTGTACCATCATTGTTATTCTTTTTGTTGTTTTGTTTTTGAAATAAAAAAGTGCATTAGAAAAAAAATCAAGAATTTAAGAAAGAAGAGTTCTATTTCCTAGCCAGGAGTTTGGTGATGGTACATGCTTGTAGTACCAACAAGTTTGAGCCCAGACTTGTTAATTTAATTCAACTGAGCTGAGACTGTACCTCAAATTTAAAGAATTGTAAAGAAGAGCTGGCCATGTAGCTCAGTGCAAAGACCTTGGAGTCAGTCCCCAGTATCATTAAATAAACTAAGAAAAAAATTAAAGATTTTATTTCCTTGCCACTGAGCCCCGCTGTCATTTACGGTAATACAGAACGCTGGATCTCCAGTTGGCTTAGTTCTTGTGAGTTGGGTTTGGTTACAGCCCCCTACCTCCTATCATCCCTTCTCTTCCCACAGAACCCAGCATAGTGCTTGTAAATTGTACTACTTAGGAGTTGGTTGCTAGCTAATTAAGAACTGGCATTCATTTCTCCAATAGCTGGTAAGGTAGGACAGCCAAGAAACTGATATATGGGGCCTGATTTTCCACATAGTTAGTACACTGCTCAGCTGCAGCGGTGCCAGTTACACAGACCATGAAATGAATGTCATTCATGAGGTTGTACAGTGCCGTACCCTGAATATCTTCTCATGTCTGCACATCACCAGTGTTGACACGTTACCATCTTATGCTTCCTGGTCTGGAGATGCTGCCCTGTCTGCATCCATATATAGAATTTTGATGGAGCTGGGCGTGATGGCACACGCCTTTAATCCCAGCACTCGGGAGGCTGAGGTAGGAGGAGCATTGTGAGTTTGAGGCCAGCTTGGGCTACAACGCGAGCACAAGGCCAGCCTGAACTACATAGTGTGACCCTGCCTCAAAAAAACCAGGACTGGGAGTTTGGCTCAGTGACTTAAGTGCCTGTCTGACAGGCACGAGGTTGTGAGTTCAATCCCTGGTGCCACCAAAAAAAACAAAAACAAAAAAATTGATGGAAAGTTAAAAATCAGTGAGGAGTGAATCTAACCCTTTCATAACACTGTAAGGCTTTTTTTTCCTTCTCCTTCGTGAAATTCAGTCCTGAACTCTTGCATTGGGAAAACCTGGGGAGCTGTAAAGTGCAGATATTTTGGTTTCTGAAGAGACTTAAAAATCAGCTTAGGAGGGGAGCTGGGGGTTTTAATAAGGAAGGCTGTTACTGAAGTGTTTTGAAATGGTTGTTGAAATAACTTCACAGAAACCATAGTCCCTCAACAGGTTAATATCATTGTTTTTAACCTGTGGCACCGTCTATTGTAAACCTTTTAAGACTTCCTTTTATGAAAGTACTTAGGGAACAGTTGGTCTGTGCCTGCCACTGTGCCAGACACACGGGAGAATCAGATATGAAAAATGGGCCTTTGCAGTCAAGTGGTTACAGTCTATTTGGAAAAAAATGTACACAATGTGTACAAGTGCACATTTATATAGTAGCATACATCTACATGCCATATAAAGATATCTTTTCACTAAGCAAGTGAGATTGTTTGAATTTATAATCAAGTTATACTCTCTTTAGTGATACAGTATAACTCTACTCTGCAGTGACTCAGTTGCAGTACTTCAAGCAGGCATTTGCATGAAAGACATTTCGTACAGTAGTGGGAAAAATTCCATACACAGTTAAAGGTTCAAGTTTTATATCTGACCTCAAGTAAGCATCATGTGGTTGTTACTTTAATTAGAGGGAAAAATAAAATCGGTTAGGATGAAACCTGTTTTACATTCATTCACTAATGTTTAATAAACTCATTTTTGTAGGTATGGTTTTAGGCCATATATGTAATAAAACAAATAATTGGTTTAGATTTATATACTATCTGGTTAATGCCATCTATTTCTGCAGAACATGAAGGGAAGGTCAAGGAAAAGGTCCTTATTTGACAGTTTTCCCGTAGTTATTCCATTCAAACTTTATTTCACCAGAATGCTTGGCAGAGTGGAATCTTCAAGTTAACTGGTCATAAACCACAAACCTGTATTTGTTTGCTTATTTCTCTAAAATTTTATTTCCTGAAATTTTATTATGGCATAAAATTTTATTTAAGGTGTAAATAAATTCTTTTGGCCACATCTTTATCATCAGAACATTGTTTCTCATTTAGTAACTTCGCAGTGTAGATTAGAAGACTTTGGGAGCCTTTGTTGACCTTGGTTGGACCTCTCCCTTCAGAGGCATAGATGTTAGGAACTTTCTAGAAAGGAACCACATGTTATCTGAGTTAGGTTGTTTTGGTGCTGGAGAAATTCTGGCTCCGTGATATTAAAGATTTACAACTAGTACAGTAATGACCACATGGTAAGTGCTCAAAGCATTTTGCTGTTAGTAGTAGAATTTGAGCTTTGCTGTTATTAGTAGAATTTGAGCTGAAGTTATTTGGATTTAGTTTGGTATTCTCACGTTGAAGAAAGTCTCCTTCTTAATTCATTTTATAGTGCCTCGTAGACACTATGTAAACATACCCCACCCATTTCTTTCAGATCTTAATTCTCTTACTTATTTTTTCTTATATTCTATCTCTTTTTTCCCCAAAAAAAGTAGAGAAGACAGTAAGTTCAGAGAAATTGAGGGTTACACTTTACAGCTTTCATTGTCTTCATCAGGGACCATGGAAGTTTTCAGACACCTTTTATAAAATTCATGCCCAGCATAATTCTGATTTTTATTGCTTTCTCTATTCAAATACACAACCAACCTTATGTTGATGGAGGCACTGCTTCAAGACAGGACTTCAAACATTTCTAGCAACTTTAAAAGCATGGGATAAAAGCTTTGTGGGTAAAATGGGGAGAGAAGTAGGAAATTTAGGGGAAACCATAGGAACGTATACCAAAGATTTTGGCAACATGTAGAGGGCTAAAAAATTTTTTTTGTTTTCTTTCTTTCTTTTTAAGTAGAAGCAGAAAGGGGGTAAAACATATGAGACAGAGTTTGTTCATAACAGTGAGCAGGTTTGGTGGGTATATTTAAAAATGCGAAAGCTGGAACAAAATTCATTACTATAATAATTTGTGTTGCCTTCAGCCTCCAAACCCACTATTGTGGAGAGGGGGATAAAGAAATAAAACCATGAAGCATTAGAAAGATAAGGCTCTCCATATTCTTTTCTGTTCATCCTGTCACACTTGTATAGGAGAAGCTACACGGAGGTGCTGAGTCTGTGCAATAGTAGAACATTTGGTTGCCCAATTTGAATGTGATTATTTGGGTAGTTTGAGAATTTTTGTCAGGTCGAACCCCTCCCCAAATTGCAGTGTAAAGTTTAGGAATCTGGTGCTGACTTTTCTTTCCCTCTTCTTTGTCTTCAAATATAGCTTGATAAAGTTTTGACTTTTGAAAGCTCATACAGGCTCCTAAGAGTATCAAATATGTGCTTCCAGCCCATAACTGATCTCCAAAACCTTAACAGTTTATAAAGACTTTTTAAGGCTTATATATCTTATATGTGTGTCTTATGTTTTTCCTGCTACTAGCGATTGAATTCTATCCCCTGTTCCTAGAAAGCAACTAATACATGTTGAAGCAGAGTAAATGAGATGATAATAATTGTAGCTTTTTACTTTAGTGCATTATTGCCTTTAGACTATGTGCATGTGTGGGACTTGATTTTCCTCCTTTTGGTGTGATTTTTTATTATCATTTCTTGATTGTTTCCATGAAGCCTTTTTGCTTTTATTTTTGCCAGAGTTTTATAATCTGTATATGTGTTTAAAATGGAGTTACTCTATTGTAAGAAGAAACAGCAGTATCCATGGAATCATATCTGACTTGCTTTGTACTAATTGACTTTTCTCTTTTCAGAGGACGTTAAGCAGGTGTTTGGACAGACCACAATTCATCAACATATTCCGTTTAACTGGGATTCAGAGTTTGTACAGCTGCATTTTGGAAAAGAAAGGAAAAGGCACCTGACCTATGCAGAGTTCACTCAGTTTTTGCTGGTGAGTGTAGCTCTGAAAAGTTAAAAAACAGTAGTTAAGTCAAACGTGGGATCAGACTGTGTGTAAAAAAGACTTGAGCCCTGAACTGTAATTTATTGCAAACTTTGTAATGCTGGAAAGAATTACCCCACTTAGAATTATTTCTCTTAGTCTGTTGAACCCATAGAATTAAATAGGATCTTAAAAGATTGTGTAGATTTGCTATATAAAAGGAATACACATTGAGGCCCCCACAAAACCACATGGGTTCCTCAAGGTCCCTTAGGTCAGGAGTGGCAAAATTAGAGTGTGAACTTAGAATTTACAACTGGCTCCACTATGTACAGCACTGAGGTTTTGGTTTTCCCTGAGAAATGAGTAATGCAATCATCTAGCCATGGAATTGTTTCACCTGAGTCCTTTTATAGATTGTCATTGTGTCTCACACTTACTTGTTTTAGAGTCAGCTGGGGAACTTGGAAAACTCTTGCTGACTTGGTTACACCTCACAAGTTGGATCTGATGGGAGCTGGGTGCAGCCTGAGCATATGTCTAGTTGAAGCTTCTCAGGTGGCCCTAATGTGCAGCCAGGTTTGAGAACCACTGTTCTAAGGGCACCTGTTTCATTAGCATCTCTGAAGGAATCATCTCAATTCCTAGAGTGTACCTCCCCTAGCCCACTTTCTCCTGTCGATCAGCGTCTTTGTTTCATTGAGATCATATCATTAGAACACTGTTGATGTTAGCGAAAGATAATATTTATGGTTAGTTTTTCTCCTGAAGCATCATTTAAAAAAGTGTTTTAATTCCGGTGTAAGCATTTAGTCACATTCGTTACCATTTATTATGATACATAGTATTTGCCATGATTTTTATTTTACTTTTATTTTTGGAAACTTAAGACATCCTAAACCTACTTTTGCATTTTCTTTTTAAAACGTGAATTTTTGTGATATCCCTGTTTTCAGTTTTATAAACATACATGTACTTAGGTGGTGAATAAAACGTTAAGTTGTTGGATATTTTGCTGTTGTTTACCCAGGACATTGGCACTCTGTAGGAGGCGGTATTCATTTTGATGAGGAATAATTACAATAATGCTATTGAGACAAATGCCTCAAATTGACTTTATGGAATACAGCCTAATTAACTTTAGTCTTAATGGGATGCTAGCAATAGTAAGGATGATCGCATTTCCCCCTTTAAGCAAGTATCAATTATGCTGCATTGAGTTGATTGTAAGCCACTCACAACAGCTTCTAGACCTTCCTAAAGATATGGGGAAGCCAGAGTCAAGGATTGGAAGACTCTGGGATTACTGGTTCTGTTTTCAGCTGCAGCTTGTACAGCGTTCATTTAAACTTGGCTGCTTCTGTGATGGCAAATGGAATCATCACACAGTGTCCTCCATGGGATGATGATTTTGACTTCCAGAATGGAAGCATTGAACTTTTACTAACTTAAAATGCTGTGGTGGTTAATATCTTGGCCAGGGCCTTTAGCGCCCAAATCCAGACCCAGATTTAAGGGAAGTGGTAGATGCATCATCATAGGGTTACATGACTGCCTGTGAGTACCACTTGTGATGTCTTTCGATCCTTGGGTCACTTCCTTTTGTTTCACCTGTTGTGTTTACTTCCTTTGAACTCCTTTCTGAATGCAGATAGAGCTTTCAACCTCTGCTTCAGATGCTTGTTTGCTTCCTTAGAACTCTTTTATAGATGCACACAGCTTCTGAAAGATACAAGTGAATTTAATCTCCTGTGTTTCAGGCTTGAGCTTTGTGAGCCATGCGTGCGCCACCGCCTTTCTGCTTTAGGGCAGGGATCAGACACACCGGCCCCAGCTTCCTGGCTGGCGCCAAGGTTGTAAAGCAGATTCGTAGCTATTTGAACTGGGAGAATGCTGCACCATACATGCTGCTGCCTGTCACTGGTGAGGAAGAGGAGCAGCCGTAGGGACAGCTCAGAAGTGCTTGTGGTTTCAGGGTGCCTGGGTGTGAAAGTGGCTCAGATTGCTTCCAGCCAGCATGCATGCTACCATGCTTGTGTGTGTGCATATGTTTGTGATTTGTGGGCATCGTCATCCCTTGCAAGTTCTAATTTTTCCCCATTTAATTAATGTTTTACTGTATCTAATGGGAATTTTATCATACACCTCCTTATAACTGTGAGGATCTTACTTAGTTCACTTGTTCATCTTTGTGTGATCTGGGCAAAGTTCCTACCCGCTGAGGTTGTGACAGTCATGGGAGTTGTGTACTTGATGAGCTAATGTGTCTTTTTCTGTACTTTGTTTATAAAATTCATAAAGTCGTAAATCAGTTTTATATTCATTGAGCTAAAATTGCCTTATTGTGCCTATCATCAGTAATGCTGAAGCATGTCATGAGGACACAACACCCCTGTCCTGTAGTCTTGTTCCTCGTTGTGTGAAAGGATTACAGAAGGGATTAGGGCCTCTTTCCTGTTATTCCTTCATGTATATTGCTTCAACTGCTTCTGTGTTTTATGCCAGATTCTTTCACTCTAATCAGTGAATGACTGTGAGAATGTTAGTTACATAAGTGTGAAATTTTTTAATGTATATGTATTTTAAATGGTAAGTTTTTGTTTATCTTTGCAGTAGGGATTGAACCAGGGTCTTCACATTGAACTATATCCCCAGCCCTTTGTTAGCATTTCACTAAATTGCTAAATTGCCAAGTGAGACTGAGACTTTTGGTTCTCCTGCCTTAGCCTCTCAGAGTCACACTACCACTCCTAGCTTTTAAAATGCTCTGTAAACTTTTAAGTCCACCTCTACTCTCATCTCCTAGAATAGAACTCTTAATTTTGGGGGTGCTAGTTTTAAAATTGATTTTGATACACTGAAATGATTAGAAAACAATTTGGAGAAATTTTTCTTTGCTACGTGGTACAACTTCAGTTCACAGGTAATGTTAACTGTAACTCTCTTCCCCATTTGGAAGTATTTTTTTGTTCCATAATTATTACTTTTGGGAAGCAAAACATTAATTTCAGCATATGTTGTTGAGTGCGTGGTGTTTGTCAAGAAGCCTTGTACAAAGGACTGTGAGGTGCAGAAAGGACAATTCCTGAAACGCTCATAATGTACAGAGAGCCTTGGGAATTGTTCCTGTTTATACCTGTTTGATAGTGCAAAAGGAAAAATTGTGTGCAGGCATAAAATATATACGAGTTTCATTTTTGTTGGGTTTGTAGCATAAACTCTAACTGGATGTAAAGCAGCAGCCATCCAGACTACAAACCTGAAGAGCCAGGTACTTGAGCACGAAGTCATCTAGTTAACTATCCCATTTTACAGAGAAGACAGACGTTTTATGTTAGAGATTCTTAGAGTTATCTTATTTGTGATCTTATTTGCATTTCTCTGTTAAGTACAGATGTTTAGCACCTTTTCAAATGCTCTTTGACCACTTACATATCTTCTTTGGAGAAATGCCTATTCCTTTGCCTATTTTTTTAAGTGAATGGATGTTATAGAGCACTGTGAAGCACAGAGTAAAAGGTCTCCTAAATGTCTTTTTGCCACATTATTCTATTGAGTCAGTCCTACAACGCTTTAAAAAAAGAGATGTAATAGTAGTTAACTGTATCTGTCCGATCCTTGTAATTATAAAGTTCTTTTAAATACTCTTTTTGATAGTAGCACCTTCCATTACCCTAGACATGATTACCCTTATCGCCTATTATATGCAAAAGAATAAATAGACTGTAGGGTAAAATTTTGTATTTACAGGTGATTTTCTGGTGAAATGGCCCAGAGCTTTTATTAGCTAGCCAAAAAGTATCCCCACATGGTAAGGAACAGCTACTCTAGAATTTTGCTTTTTGCATGAGATTATAAGTTTGAGAAGGATTTTGAAAACGTTATGTTGTTAGTACTCTGATGCACTTTCTCCAGCATCAAGGCTAAGGATGGTTATTTTATGGTTCTTGAGGGGGCTATTCTTCTTAAATATGGGGCATAGACACATATTATCAGACATCTAGCATTCCTGATGCATACCTATTAATTGCCAGATGCATGTTACTGTCATTCCCAGTCATACTCTGTTTTATAATTGGGTATATATTTCACATAAAATTATTAAAACTTTGTGAATAATATGCACATAGGGAATTTCTGATGGCTCCAACTTCAGGGTAAAAAAGTCTACAATTGCTGCCAAATCTAGTATTCCCGTTAACCAGAACTACATTGCTGTTAGCTACCTCTCATGCATTTTCCAGTTTAGAAAGTACTTTTACTTTTACTTGTAATTGTCCTTATAATCACCTTAGGTATTCAGCTAAGTAAGGCAGTTACTATTATTTCTGTGTGAAAGACACACGTAGAAACTTAGAGAAATTTTGTGTATTTGCTCTAGATCAGATAGGTGGAACAGAAGATGAATTTAATTTTCCTAAATCTTTAGCAAATTTTTTTCAAATTTTAGTAGAAATTATCCGAGGTGGTTATTTTAATATGCAGAGTTCTAGGCCTCTGGATAGCACCTATGAAACTACTCTTGCAGTAAATACCCTGAATTGTTATGCTCCAGATAGATGGTCTAGGAACATTACTCTGAGAAACATTCATCTAGACTATGTAATCTGAAATGTTTGTTTAAAAGCACAAACCTGGCCCCAGGTCTTTATCCTCAGGCTGCTGAGAAGTCTACGGAGGCTTCTACTTGATCAGAATTGTGTTTCAGAAGACTCACTATGCCCAGAATGTGGGAAGTAAGTGGAGAAAGACATGACTAAAGAGTGAGAGACCAGTTAATTATTTTCTGATCTAACAGTGAAATGATTTAGGTTGGATGGTCCCAGTGACCAGCCAAAGTAAGTAGATTCAAGAGAGGTTAGAGGGACTGTCATGACAAGGCTTGGTGATTTCATAGGAAGGAAACAGCAAAGAATTTGCAAAACTTAAAGTTGACTAGTGGGGTTTAGGCTTGGGCAAGTGGGAGGATGGTCCAGACTTACTGAGAAATGGAACACAGGAAGAGATGAAGGTTTTACAGAGGGACTGCAGAGAAGTGCTTTACATTCAATAGCTGTTTGCATGTGTATTGCTCTGTTGGCTTTGCCCCCTCAGTGACAGAGAATTCAGATGACGCTTTTATAGGAGCCTTACCTATGTAAATTTGGGCTTTTGCGAGGAATTCTGTACTGCATTTTATGGAGCCAGGGAATTTATTTATTTATTTATTCATTCATTCATTTTAATATCCAGGGACCTTCTTCTCATTGCTCTAGTAAGAGGAATCATCAAGAAGTTAGCAGTGCTCTGAATTGATAAGGGGGCCAGATTCCTGTGGCCAAGAGACAGGATAATTGACTTGAGAGGAAATGGATCTAAAAATCTGTTCTCTTGTCTTTTCATTAAATAGACCTTAAGAATAAGATTACCTGATGCAACAGAGAGCCCTAAATTACTCATGTATGTTTTATCACAAATAGATTGAGGTCTTCTTTTTGTCAGAGGAGGAAGATGTCAGAAGAGACGAGAATTGTATTTGATAGAGCTGAGCCATGTTGGGTATCCCAGACTGGCCATTCATATTGGCAAGGATCCTTGCCCTCGGTTCCCATGAGCCCGTTACAGCTCTGTTGGATGCCCAAGTGTGCTCGCACTGTCTGCGCAGCCAAACACTGTGGGTTCCTTTCGTTCAATCAGATTGACTATTATTTTGATTTCAGTCTGGCCTCTGCATATAGATCAGTCCCTTTTCTATGTCATGAGGAACTTTTGGTTACTCAGTTTCTCAGTCCTAGAAAGTAGACACTGGTGGTGGCTGCTCCCAGATGCTGCTGGTTGCCATATAGCACTCTGGAAATCAGATTTACCATTGCTAGTCAACTGTGGTCCTGGCTTTATAGTCATCTTTATTTGGGGTTTACTATGATACTGTTTTTCATAGCGTCATACCTGGCAAAAACTTGATCACAAAAGGATGTATATGTTTACTACGATACTGTTTTTCATAGCGTCATACCTGGCAAAAACTTGATCACAAAAGGATGTATATGTTAAAAACAAAAATACTAGCATGACCTGAGGTACATAGTGCGACCCTGCCTCAAAAAACCAGGGCCAGGAGTTTGGCTCAGTGACTTAAGCGCCTGTCTGCCAGGCGCGAGGTTGTGAGTTCAATCCCTGGTGCCGCAAAAAAAAAAAAAAAAAAAAAAAAATGCTCTCTGCTGCCACCACCAAACAAGGAAAATGTGCCTTCAACCATGGCAACCTCAAATTCTCAAGCTTTGATATTTATTGGTAAGGGATTTCAGTTTTAAAAAGTCACTTTAGAATTTCTGAAGCCACAACCATTTAAAAAGGGTAGTGGAAAATTAACAGAGTTCTTCGTTGGGATTGAGTGGCCTGAATTATTTATACCCTTTTGCCTTATAGCTTGTCATCTGCTTTAGAGAAAATGGATCTTTAATAGCCAGAGATCTTTAATAGCCAGAGATCGCAATCATATTTGCATTTTCAACATGTCAGTGTCATTTCTGTTGATCCTAAGTTGGACCAGAAGTCTATTAATCTAGCTTTGGTACTGTTTCATAAATACTCTTATCACTTTGTGTTAGCAAATGAGGAAAGGAGGCTGACGTTGTTTACTCCCAACTCTTCCAGTAGCTTTGATTCTATTTTGTGTCCACGTGGAAGCCATCGCTTATTTGGCCATGGGTGAGTAGATGTGTGACCTTGATCTCTTGGACAAGTGGATGCAGGACACGTTCTATTTATATTGCAAACTTTTACTCTCCAGGCAGAGGAAATTGGGACATTGTGTGGTTGTCTGTGGTGTTTGTCAGCTTGCTGGCTGTGAACAGCCTGTTGTACAGGCTTTCACGGTAACATCTTGCTGGAAATGAGAGTCTGCAGTATTTCCCAGTTGCTACCCATGGTGAAGTTTAACATCAAATCTGGAGATCAAGGAAACGGAGATGGAAAAGCTGTGCTTGGTTTCTGCCGCAGTGTTGCTGTGATGCAGAACTATCTCTGATTCTGCTTCTGATGCCTCTTAATTAAAGGCCCCACCCAATGAACAGGGAGTGAAATTTCCCCATGAATGCTGAAAATTGAGCTGCATGGCTGAATGGGGAGCCCAGGAAAATGTTACAAACTGGAACCACGTATCTCTTAACCTAATTCATTGCTAAGTTCCAATTTTACTGTGTTTAAAAGCATGTGGCTTTTTATCTTTATTCAAATGTTTTCTCCAAATTAGCAAAAGATTATGAAAACAATGTATATACTTATGTACTAAACAGTATACAGGTTCTAATACTTGATGTGACATAAAATTTATTTGAAATAGAGCTGAACATGGTACCATGTTTTTAAAGCAACCCTTTATACATTTTTTGTTCTTTGTTTTAAGAAACGATTATGTGCATCTTGTGCATTCTTCTGCCACCTGAAAAGCAATTATTTTGAATCATTTATTATCACTCTGCTTTTAATGCTTTTAATTAAAATTTTAGATTTTTTAAATTTCAAAACACAAAAATGCAAATTAACTAGAATTTTTTTTTAATGCTGGTAGATGTATAATATACCTCATCAAGATCTGCTGCTTATTTTGAGGGCTTTTTTTTTCTGACAAATTGTTCTCAGGCTTAAGCATGAACTTGCATGTCTGAATAGAGTTGGAAAGAATTTTTTGCATTCAAAATATACCCACTTGAAAATTGGAGATTATTAAGGAAATGACAGGCCTGAAACTATTAGAAGCATAGATGTTAGACCTAAAGCAGTGTAACCCCTATATATGTTTATTTCTGTACAGCTAGCAATTTTAAAGAGTTTCATTTTTTTTCTGACAGCAATCTGAATGAGTGTGTTGAAGTAGTTTGAAACTGCTATAATAAAAGCCTGTTCCATAAATCATCACACACCAGAATACAGGGAACAGAAAATAGTTTACTGGCAAATACGGGGGAGAAATTTGGCCTCCTTTCCAGAGCTTGGGCAAAACCACCTGAGAGCTTCTTGCCCTGGGACCTTCTGGCCTGAGGTGGTAGCAGGGGCCTTCCCTTCCTTAGGAGCTGTCTCCACCAGCAACACTTGCCTGGCACTGGTAAGTGGTCTCTTTGCAGGGCCATTCTTCCTTACCAGCTCTGTATTTTCCACATCTCTCAGACGCTTGGTTTCATTTTCTATACTTACTTACTTAGGTGTCAGTTCAATTTGTGTTGCTTGTTCTTTATGTGCACTGTGGAGCAAGCTCATCTCTTTCTGTAATAGCTATTCTGGTTTTTGGTAGGCTTTCCTAGGAATTAGGGCATCTACATAGGTTAAGATTGTGGTTCCAGAGCCAGATCATCTGGATGCGTGTCCAGGTTTGGTCTTAACTGCGTGTGACCCTTACACGCTTCCCTGGTATTTCCATCTACAGAATAAACCATGGGTGGGACCCAGCTCTTCAGGGGGCTGGGAGAGTTCTAAGGGATGAAACAGGAAAACACCAAAGACGTGGGGCATAACATGTACTCAACACTTGGTAAAGGTTAATCTTTTAGACTTTTTTCCCCCAAAAGACTATCATCTGAATTTTCCAGATTTACATTTCTACCTTACCTCTAGCCTTCTTTTGTGGAGAGCTTAACTTTTGTTTATAATTTAAACTCATCTCACTCCAGGTTTCTCATTGTGGTCAACCACTTCATCTCTTTCCCTTCAAGTATTTTCCTTTGTGGTAGAGTCTTCTATCTCGCCCATCATCTAAGATGAAAATTGTTAAAGGTGTATTTGTCTTCATTTTTATAGCATTCAACTTGTCATCAAAACTTTTCTTGAATTCTCTCTTTCTATTATCTGTCCAAACCTACTTCTGATCCCTTCATTTATGATTTTGCCCCAGACAAGCTAAGTTAGCAGTGAAGAATCTCAGGTCTGGGATCAGACTTTCCTCCGTGTAAATCCCAGCTCTACTACTTATATACTATGTTACTTTGGGCCAGTTATGTAACCTTCTTGAGTGGCAGGTGTCTCTCTGTAAAGATAATGATAATTCCTTCTCAGTGTTATTGTGAGTCTTAAATAATATTCTGTGTTTGAAATTCTTGGCATTGCTTTGAGCCTATATAAGTGTTTTAGCCTTCTGTTACTGTTGTTTCTCCCATCTGAAGTTGATCTTCTGTTCCTGTGGCTAGTTCAGTGACTTAACAGAACCCTTTTTCCATATTAGAAAGGACTTTTAGGTTGTAAAACCTTCCACTTTAACAAAAATGAAAGCTACCACTTACTAAAAACCTGCAGTGCATGACCTTTAGCCTTTCCAGCAAGTGTTGGTATGCCTGCTTTCTGGAGAAAGAACTGCAGCCTACAACACAAACATGATCACCTGAGTTCTCTCAGACTACACCACATGATTGTGCCACCATCCTTGTCCCACGTTTCATGTTGTTGTCATACCACAGTGCATCCCCAAACCCCCCTGTAGAAAACAAAGGAGATCCTTGACGTATGTCCCTTAGGCCATGGTTGAATGAACATGTCCAGTAACATGGAACCAGCAACTCTGCAAAGCAGCCCGTTTGATTGTTCAGTAATTTTACAGGTTACTACTTCAGTGTATTGTGCAAAAACCTGGCTGTGATACTTCCTTTCTATTGATTTTTTTTTTTTAAGAAAGAAATACAGAGAGGTAGCCTAACATTTTTTTTTAATCCAATGGTTTTTTAACCTTTAAATACTTACATGTAACAGTTACTTCTCCCATTGTTCTCCCGTCCCCATGCATGGTTGTTGTTTGCCTGTTCTGGTCCCCTTTGCTTAGAAGATGAGTGTTACTTGACATATACTGCATTCCCTGTGCACTAAAAACTCTCGGTCCCAGTTTTAGTCCTTCTGGGTTCACATGTAGGAACCATCAGTCTTTAGTGGCCCTGTATATATATTTGGTTTTTCTTAAATAGCTATGAAGGTGCCCATGAGAACTTTGATTTTAACTCACTGTGCCATGAATAGTGAGCCTGGAAATTTATTTCAAAAACAACAAACTCTTGAATTAAATATTTAGAGTTACTGAACTAATGGCTCCATAGGCCTCTTTGTTTTTCTCAGTCTCTTGGGGCTGAGAGACAGAGCCAAAATTATATAAGGACCAGAGAAAAATCTGTTAGATTTGCTTTCTCTTCCATGTTCTCCATAACTGTTAGTAGAGGTAACCTGGTGATCTAGATGCATAAGTTTTTGCTGTCATGGAAAACTTTTAGGGAATGATATTGTTTCCCCATGAAAATAGGCAACAGGAAAATCTAGAGAGCACTAACAGTAATTTAAAAGCAAATCCAGCGTCTGCCTTTCCACAGGCCTGCAGAATGCTAAGTGTCAAATACATGCCTTGGTCAACAGTAGCACTGTCCTCCCATGCAGTATGGGCACATGGAGGGAGCACTGGTTTCCTCAGTGGGTGTAGTGAGGTTAGTGATCACAGCCAACAGAGGGTTTCTGTGAATACAAAATGAGCTGATTTTTGTAAGGCACTTTAGGACAGTGTCTGCTGCATAACAGGTCATCCTCACTGTTGGACTGGTAGGGCCAGTGGTTTCATTTCTTCACCCAAACTTAACAAACAGCCGTGACATAATTAGCAAGCCACAGAAGATGGCACAACCTATATTTCAAAAATCTACTCTACAGTTTGGAAGCCACCTAACTGAATGTTTTCAGTCCATCCTACTGTTGACAGAACTACATAGATCCATCTTGTTGTTCTGCATGGAATTTAATACCTTCAATCTTTAAGAGGTATTGGAAATATATTCTCAAGTTGTTGGTCATCAGAGTGAGAACAGCTTTTTTATTGCATGATCATGGGGTTCTAGCTAGTAAATAATTCAATCAGGAGAATATAGACAGGTTAGCTGTAATGGTGCATGCCTGTGCTCACAGCACATGTGAGAGTAAGGCAGGAGGTTCTCAAGTTCAAGGCCAGCCTAGACTGCATGGTAAGATTTCCTTTCAAAGACAAAAAAGTATAGGCACAAATGAGAGAAGCATAAACAAGACAGAATGTCTTTTCCCTGACAAAGGTAGTAGAACAATAAGAATGTCAACAACAGACTCTAATGTAAGATACAGTAAGACAGGTCTTGTATGAGGTTCATGCAGGAGGCGGCACATGAACTCAGGTCAGTGATTTTCAAGAAGGGTTTGTTGTGTTTATTATATGTGTGGGAGCAGGACTGGCCAACTAAAAGTGGTTCCTGTGGAGTGTTGAGTGCCCTATGTCGCAGATGGGTCTCAAGATGAAAGGCCACCAGAGCTTTCTGCAGAGGTAAGTACAGGTCAGATCTGAAAGGTGACCTTTGATGCGTGCAAGGCAGACTGCAGAGGTTATAGAGAAGCTCCAGGCTGATAGTTGAGGCCATAGTGGTAACTTAGGTAGGTTTGAGGAAAATAGAAAAGATGCTTTGAGAAAAATTTCAAAGGCCCAAGCGGAATAACTTGGTACTGTTTTACTCTTGGGGAAAAGGCAACTTGAAGAATTGAAAATGACAGCTTTTTAGGTGAGGTGATCAGAAAACCTATGCAAATAAGTAAGCTTTGAATGAAGAATAGGGACCAGCTTTGAGTGTTGGGCAGGAAACTCTGTAATAGTGAGCTTAGCAATGTGTAATTTTATGGCCTTTATGAGATACAGGGTACATTTTCTAAGTAGTTACAAATTTTGGTCAGGAAATGAGAGTGGGAGATTTGAATGTGGAAGTCAAACCTTAGCTTATGAGGAATCTCTGAGAACTTGGCAAGCAGCACTTTGCTTCAGAAAAAGCGCCGCAAGACCCCAGGGCAGAGGACTGCCTGACACCTCCCAGGCAAGGAGCAAGTCAGTTCCACCCCCAGAAGACCGCAGGGACAAGTACTGTAACACAGAGATTTCAAGTAGGCTCTGATTTTTATTTACTGTTTTTTCTTAACTCATAATATACACATTTTCAAACTATGGAAAAGTAGAGAAAAAGTATAGTATGCTTCACCATGTGCTCTTCATCTAGCTTCAGTCTTTTTCAATGTTTTGTCAAGCTTTTTCGTCTTCCCTCCTGTGTGTAGCAAGAAAAGGGACATAAAGTACCTTAAAGCATATCATTTCTCTTCTACTTTAGTTTCACCCATTCATAAGGACGATTAATCTTTACACATTTGTAAGTTATCTCACCAAAGTTAAAAAATTAATTCTTTAATATCATCTAATAAAAACTCATTTCATTTAAATAATTTGAAACCCTTGAGAGCCACTTGAATGATACTTTTTAATTGCATAGAAATTAGCTTTCTCTCTAAGGGCCTGTTTGCCAGCAGGCAGAATATCCTGGCAAAGACGCTGAAATGCGCTCTGCAGAGAGGGTGCTTCTGGCTTGGGGTGCACAGTGAGGTTCGGGGGAAGCTGGGTTTTGCTTTGTATATGCACTTATCCCCTGGAAATAGTCGCAGAGTTCTATGATTATGTCCTTACTTTAGCGCATATGTATTAAGCCTGTATGCGAAGGTTGCAGTTTTGTGCCTCCAGTCCATACATTGTCCAGCTCCTTATTCTAGAGCAGTGGTTCTCAACTAGTATGGTTCTCTCCAAGACATTTCTGAATGTCATAACCTTGGGAAGGGAAGGGTTACTTGCATCTAGTGGGAAGAGAAAAGGGGATGCATAGGGCAACCTCTCATAACAGAGACTTGACCTACCCAAAATGTCAGCAGTGCCAGACTGAAAAACTCTTTGTTACAGGAATAGTATATTCCAGAAAAGAACCCCTGTTCATCTGTTGTTGCATCGTGGTTAAGAACTGCTCTTCCTTGGATAGAGGTTAATGTTCCTGCGTGCTTTTTCCTTCCATCTGTTCTACCTTAGCTGGATGTGGCCAGATCCTTGAACCTACCAAACTTTATTCCAGTTTTCATTACGTTTATGCCTCAAATTGTAACACAGAATGGAAGCAATTTGGTTTGCTGGGTTGAAAATTTAAAGCAAGGTGCACTTTCTCAAGAGAATTTCACTGATTTAACTAAAGTTCTCTCGAAGAAGAAGATATTAGCTTAGGAATCCTAATAAGCTAGCAAGCTGGGGCTCACTGAATCAAGATGTAATCTTCATTTCTTCAGTTTGTTTTGAAAATGAACAGTCATTTGTAGTAATTAAGTAAGAAACAAAATTTATGTGTTTCACCTTCTCTGTTTGTAGGAAATACAGTTGGAGCATGCAAAGCAAGCTTTTGTGCAGCGTGACTCTGCCAAAATGGGAAGAGTCACAGCCATTGACTTCCGTGACATCATGGTCACCATCCGCCCCCACGTCTTGACGCCATTTGTAGAAGAATGTCTGGTCGCTGTAAGTTGTGACTTGACCCTAAGGAAATAATTTGCTCTACTTGGTTTAAGCTAAGTAAATAGGAAATTGTATAGAGATGATGTAGGAGTTTTTCTGTTTCAAATACTTAGTGTTTTCTTGGCATGATTGCATTTATTATTGGGCTTACAAACAAAAAGTATGTTTTGGCTAGTTTTAGTGGATGGGTTAGTTTGTTGTCTGGATTATATGGAATATGTTAGAAAATAGTACGGTTG
>RJWM01015149.1:0-48622 GCA_004363535.1 Dasyprocta punctata
TTTTTTTTTGCGGCACCGGGGATTGAACTCACAACCTCGCGCCTGCCAGGGCAGGCGCTTAAGGCACTGAGTCAAACTCCCAGCCCTGGTTTTTTGAGGCAGGGTCACACTATGTAGCTCAGGCCAGCCTTGCGCTCGGGTTGTAGCCCAAGCCGACCTCGAACTCACAACGCTCCTCCTACCTCAGCCTCCCGAGTGCTGGGATTAAAGGCGTGCGCCACCACGCCCGGCTCAGGTTGTACTATTTCAATGAGAGCAGGAGAATAAAAATCAAGTTCATCGTAGGGGAGAATGCAATGTTTACAACATATTCCAGAGCCATGAATCAGAATTTGATTACCTGAAGAGTTTAGAAATAGAAGAAAAAATCAATAAAATAAGATGGCTCCCTCAGCAGAATGCAGCTTACTTTCTTCTGTCTATTAATGATAAAACTGTGAAGCTGTGGGAAGTCAGTGAACGTGATAAGAGGCCAGAAGGCTACAGTCTAAATGATGAGGGCCGGCTCCAGGATCCTGCCACCATCACAACCCTGCAGGCACCTGTCCTGAGACCCACGGACCTGATGGTGCAGGCCACAAGACACGTGATGTGATACGTGTGTGCCAGCGAAGGCACCCCACGATATGTGTGTGCCACACATATCACATCAACTCCATATCAGTCAACAGTGACTACAAAACCTATATATCTGCTGATGACTTGAGGATTAACCTGTGGAATTTTGAAATAACCAAGCAAAGTTTTAATATTGTGGACATCAAGCCAGCCAACATGGAGGAGCTCGGTGAGGTGATCACAGCCACGGAGTTCCACCCTGTCTTGGTTACTTTCTCTCATTGCTAAGACAAAACACCTGACACCTAAAATTAGGGAAGGAAAGGTTTATTTGGCTCACTGTGGAGGTTTCAGTCCATAATCAGCTGTCTCCAAGGCAGGGTGGCATGGCAACACTTCAAGGCAGCAACCAAGCAAAAGCAGCCAGAGTAAAAGGAGGCAACAAGCCTCTTCTTTTATGTTGTATACAGTGTCATCGTCGCCACCCCCCTCCTGTCCCCAGGGTGGATGTAGCACTCACAAAATCTCTGTGCCTTCCTCTAGCACAGGATAAGGATATTTACAAAGTAAGGAACCTGGCTTCCTGCTGAGTCTCTTTAGTTGAACTTAGGGGGTTTTTTTTGTTTCTTTGGTTTTTGTCAGTACCTGGAATCGAACTCACAACCTCATGCCTGCCAAGCAGGCGCTCAAGCCACTGAGCCAAACTCCCAGACCCATTTTTTTTCAAGGCAAGGTCACACTATATAGTTCAGGCCGGCCTTGCTCACGCTGTAGTTCAAGCTGGCCTGAACTCACCAGGCTCCACCTACCTCAGCCTCCAGAGTGCTGGGATTAAAGGCGTGTGCAACCATGTCTGGCTCTTAGTTAAACTTCTAAACTTCACAAGTTGATACAGTGTATCAACCATAACACACCCCCATCGCTGTAGTACCTTCATGTAGGACAGCAGCAAAGGGACAATCCAACAGTGTGACATGTAGGCGTCAGTCCTGTGTGAAAGGCACACCAAGTTTTTTGAAGAGCCGGAAGATCCAAGCAACAGATCATTTTTCTCTGAAATTGTCTTTTCCATTTCGGAAGTGAAGTTCAGCCACACTGGGAGGTGTATCATGACCAGGGACTGCCTGACTGTGAAAGTCTGGGGTCTCAACATGGAAAACCGCCCCATCAAGACTTACCAGGTCCATGACTTCTCTGAAGCAAGTTGTGCTCCCTTTACGAAAATCACATTTTTGATAAATTTGAGTGTGTGTGGAACAGGTCTGACAATGTCATCAAGACAGGATCCTGCAACAACAACTTTAGGATGTTCAACAGAAACACCAAGCAGGATGTAACCCTTGTGCCCTCGAGGGAAAACAGTGAACCCTAGGCTATCCTCAAACCCCCAAAAAGTGTGTGTGGTGGGGAGCAAGTGGAGAAAAGATGAGATCAGTGTTGACAGTCTGGACTTCAGCAAAAAGATCTTGCGTACAGCATGGCATCCTTCAGAAATACAGTAGTGGTGGCTACCAACTATATATATATTTCAGGACAAGTTTATCTAGGAAGACAAGTTATTATTTAATCTCACATACTAAATATTAGTCAAATGAGTTTTTAAATGTTTCTTTGGGTCTTCATTTGATGTACTGACTTTAGTTTCCCTATGTATAAAACAATTGGAATAGGATTAAAATGGAGTCCAACTTTCCCAACTCCCTGGTTCTAAGAAACTTTTGTCAAGCCCATAGAGTTGGGCCACTTTGTTTAGAATTGAGAATTGCCTGTGAACAGTAATTCTGTCATAGTTGACTTGACTTTCAGATGCTTTTATTGCCCAGTTTTCTCCGGTGGGTCCAGTAGTGTTTTGTTTCTAGATGTCTATTGGTGGTAAAATAAGGTTGTCTATCGTATTTAAAGAGAAAGATAATTTTTTTTTAAATTAAGCGATTTCATTTGATTGAAAAATTGACCAAAAAATAAATAAATAAATAAACAAGGTTTACTCTTAAAAAAAAAAAAAAAAGGTGCCACACAAGGTAACCTTGCTGGCAGCCAGTAACTATGACACTGCCCTGCCCCTCGATGCCCAGATTGTCATTTCTTCCACTGGGCACCAGACAGCCTCCCAGGCTGTCAGGGACCACATGAACCAGGGCTGTACCGCTGAGGAGAGTCGGTGGGCATCCAGCGTGTGCACGGCAGGAATGCCTGTGAATCGAAGAATCTTTACCCACGCAGAACCGCTCCTGTGGCTTGCCCTCTGTCCTCCCCATAGGTACAAGAACCCAGATCTGCTGGGTGTGGTGGAGCACACCTATAATCCTAGTCCCAAAGAGGCTGAGGCAGGAGGATCATCAGGGTTGGCCTGGGCTACCTAGTGAGTTCAAGGCCAGCCAGAACTACACAGCGAGACTGTGTCTCAAAAATCCAAAAAAAAAAATTCAATGAGGCCGGAGCTTTGAACTCAGGGTGACCCGTGTCTTCACGCTTGCCCTTCCCGCAGACGCTGAGCAGCCCTCACCCCTGGATCCCACACACAGGAGGGCCCAGGAGTCCTCCACCCCGTCTGAAATAAGTCCCTGTCCTGTGGACTCCGTTTTTATCAGCTTGACTCCCCCGGGAGTGATGGCAGCAGGCCTGGGTTTCTCAGGATAGAGTTTCTTGTGGCTTCAAGCAGGCTTCTGTGGGGAAGTTCTCTTTCTCCTAGAGCCCTCTTTATGGTGGGTTACCTGAGGTTTTGCAGGAAAAGAATTATGTTTGAGCCAGGGTTGGTGGTGCACGCTTGGGATCCCAGCACTTGGGAGGCTGAGGCTGGAGGATCATGTCAAGTTTGAGGCCAGCGTGGGCTACAAAGAGTTAAAGGCCAGTCTGAATCATATAGTAAGACCCTGCCTTGAACAAAACAGACTTATGTGTGAGGATGCACACACTGCCGTGAGATGTGTCTGTTGTCTTGGGACAGCCCTGTAACAAAGCCCGAGCCATAAGGCTGCAGTCTCTGAGCTGGGTGGCGCCATTGTCTCGCGTGTGCCCCTGCCGCCCCCATAGTCAGCCGGCGCCTTCCACAGCAGTGATTGGCTCGGAAGGGCTCAGTCACTGCCAGGGCACTCAGTAAGGGGCAGAGTCTTCCCTCGTGGTCTTGGGTCATCTGTGCACGTGTGCGTGAGCTGCACTGTCGATGGAGCCAGGTCCTCGGGAGCACCCAGTCCTAGCTATGCTGCTTCCCACAGGCCCCAACCCGCTTCCCCAAGCTGGGAAGGCCGTCTCACGGGCACTGGGTGCCAGTGGGCAGGTGCCCACACACAGGACAGCAGTTCCTGCCCTTGCGGGGTGGCAGGAGTCTGACTAGACCTCAGGGGTGGTAAATTGTGACTGTTGAGTTTGCAGACTGAGTAGAGGGGACCAGGGCAACCAAAGCGGGGCGGAGGGCTGGGCCTGCTGCCCTCAGGGCATTGCTAGGGGAGTGTGAGCGTCATTCATGGCAGAACATTTTATTTTCCTGTACTGGGCACTGAACTCAGGGCCTGAAACCCAGGGCCTTGTGCTTGCTAGGCAAGTGCTCTACTACTGTGCTACACCCCAGCCCTTTTAAAAAACTTGTATCTTGAGACAAGCTCTCATTAAGTTGCCCAGGCTGGCTTTGAATTTGAGGTTTTCCTGCCTCAGCCTCCTAAGTAACTGGGATGAGAGGTTTGCAGTACCAGTGGCGGAAGTTTTCAGATTCTAGTCAGTCTTGTGCTTCACACAAAAAGATTTTTTTTTTTTTTTTTTTTTTTTTTTTTGCGGCACCGGGGATTGAACTCACAGCCTCGCGCCTGCCAGGGCAGGCGCTTAAGCCACTGAGCCAAACTCCCGGCCCTGGTTTTTTGAGGCAGGGTCGCACTATGTAGCTCAGGCCGGCCTTGCGCCGTGTTGTAGCCCAAGCCGGCCTTGAACTCACAACGCTCCGCCTACCTCAGCCTCCCGAGTGCTGGGATTAAAGGTGTGCGCCACCACGCCTGGCTCACACAAAAAGATTTTGAAGCTTTAATGAACTGGGCTCATGAGGTTCTTGTGACTGAGTTTGGTGCAGTAACATAAGACACAGAGACAAGAAACCCCACAGCCATGCTCCCGGAGCCCTTGGTGCCCTGGGACCCTGGGATCCTGAACAGAGCGCCTTGGCCTCGGCCTTGGCCTCCTGAGCCTTCCTGTCCCCACAGGTGTTACAGCACATGAAGGCCGTGCAGGCAGACCAGGAGAGAGAGAGGCAGCGGCGACTGGAAGTGGAGCGAGGTAGGTGGCCATCCCCTTTCTAGTCCTCTCTGCGGTCCTCCCCAGCTCACGGTGCTGGAATCCACAGGGTGCCACCAGGGCAGTGTGGGCGTCAGTCAGCACAGCGTGGCTGTGTCCTGTGATGCCCTACCTATCCTGTCCGGTCCGGTCCTGCCCTGCCAGAGCTAAGAAGCATTGAAACGGGATGTGGCTAAAGCAGAGCCCCATCCCTATCAGCCCCCCACAGAGGAAATCACTGGCCCCAGACTTGGTGAAGATCAAAATAGCAGCGACATCTGTGATTCCCCTCCTGGGTCTTGTTTGTTTGTTTGTTTTGGACACAGGGTCTGACTCTGTAATTCATGCTGGCCTTCGGTTCTCAGCCTCCCAAATGTGCCCATGGTGCCCAACTTCCTTTCTTGGCCCGCGTCCAGTCCGTTGTATGACTGACTGCACCCCCTCTGAAATAAGTCCCCTGTGAGCGATCTCCATGGTCCCTGCCTGCTCTGCACTTAGCCCGCGCTGGGATCCAACGAAGAGCCTGTTGGGGGCAAGGCCAACGCCCACTCCGAGCTGTGTGCCCAGCTCCTGGGGAAGTTTCTCAGAGTCAGCTTAAAACTGATGACTGAACTTGGGATGAAACCCAGGACAGCTGGGGTGCCCAGTGGCCTTGTCCCTGCAGCAGGGCGAGCGTGTCCTTCACGCCACCACCACGCCTCTGCTGTTGCATGGGCTGTGTCGCTAGCTGAGCCATGAGCGCCCTGCCCCTGGGCTGTGGCCGGAGGAGGGAGGCGCCACACTGCCCACTGGGCAGTGCCCAAGTGCTCCAGGCTGGCCATTCGCAGCCCGCGCCTGCCTGCGTTCGCAGTGACCCTGCTGTCTTGCTGTCATGTGCGTGGTGCGGGTGGCCAGGGCCCAGGGTGGCCAGGCTCGCGGCCTGGCTCCAGTGCACACAGGAGGCGGAGGAAGCCACGTGTCAGGGCTCAGGGAGGCTTCTGTGCCTGCGGGGGCCGCTAACCACCATTTCATGGTGTTCTGGCTGTGGAAAAATGTATCTCAGGCTTCTAAATAACCAACTTGGAGATGCATTTTTAGAACCCGGTAATTTGGAATCGGGCACCACGTGTAAACAGATTTGAGCTGCTGAGCAAATCTGTTTTTTAGAGTCCCGAGTTAAAGTTGGGAGTTGGTTCAGAAAAACTGTCACTTCTCAGAAAAACCTGGTGGGTGTTTGCTCTACCCCTAAATGTGACTGCTCCTTTCCACTCACGTGCCCCTGCCCCGTGCCGGGTTTGTTTCTGTTGCCAGGGAAGGAAGGGGTGCTGTAGAACCTGCATCGTGTCTTCCCTTAGCTGAGTCCTAGGAGGCTGCCAATGCTCTGTCCTTTTGTCTTGCTTTACTTTGGTAGGGTCTTGGCCAGGATTGGTGGTGCACACTTGTGATCCCACCACTCTGGGAGGCTGAGGCAGGAGGATTGAAAGTTCAAGCCCAGCGTGGGCAATTTACCAAGACCGTGTCTCAAAAAGTAAAACGGGTTTGGGGTTAGCTGAGTGCAGTCTCTAGGGATTCCTCAGAGTGCAGTCTCTAGTATCGGAAACAGGTTCTTGCTGTGTTGTCCAGGCTGGGCTTGAAGTCCTGGGCTCAAGTGACTCCTGCCTCAGCCTCCCAAGTGCTGGGACTGCCGGCACAGGCCACTCAGTCGAGCTGGCTCTGCCGTCTGAATTGGTGCCTCGTTCTGGAGGGATGTCAGGCTTAGCACCCAGGCCTCCTTCTCTAGGCCCCTCACTTTCACCCTGATCTCTCCAGCTCATAGCCCTTTGCTGTCTTCCTGTGTGCGTGGTACTGAGATCAACTTGAGGGCCTTGTGTGTGCTAGTTAGCACTCTACCTCTGAGCTATACTTACTTTAGCCCACTCATTTAGTTTAAAATTTTGAGACAGGCCCTTGCCAGGTTGCCTAGGCTGTTGTCAAATTTACCGCCAGACTTCTGCCTCAGCCTCTTGGGTATCTGGGATTATAGGCAGGTGCCACTACACCTGGCTGCTTTTTTTTCTTTTGGTATTAGGGATTGAACCAAGGGCCTACATCTTTGGTGCCATTTTTCTTTATTTTGAGACTAAGTAGCCCAGGTTGGGTTTGAGCTTGTGATCTTTCTCCCTCAGACTCTGAGTGCTGGGATTACAGGTGTGCACCACCATGCCTGGCCTCTTTTACATTATTTCTTAAGTGGCCGTGTTAGTTACTTTTCTCTTGTTGCTGAGACAAAATACCCAACACTCAAAATTAAGGAAGGAAATTTATTTAGCTCAGTTTATAGAGGTTTCAGTCCATAATCAGCTGGCTCCAAGGTAGGGTGGCATGGCACTGGGGCAACAGTTCAGGGCAGCAGAAGACAGCAAAAACAGCAAGAGTAAAACAGGGGAAACAAGCCTCTTCCCTGTTAGCAGGCTACCCCGTCCCCCGGGGTAGGTGTAGCACCCACGCCACCTCCCTGCCCTCCTCTTGCGCAGGCTCAGGATGTTTACGGAGTAAGGACCCTGGCCCCCTGCTGAGTCACTTAGTTAAACTTCTCAAGTTGACACAGTGTATCAGCCATTACAGTGGCCCATGGCATAGGGGACCAAGTGGCCAGATGCACGCTAAGCCACCTGGGAAAGCAGGTTGCGGAGAGCGGGAGGGAGGGGTCACGGTTGCTGGGCTCTGCTCTGTTGCAGAGGTGGAGAAGAAGCGGGAAGCCAAGCAGCGGGCGAAGGAAGCTCAGGAGCGGGAGCTGCGGAAGCGGGAGAAGGCGGAGGAGAAGGAGCGGCGGAGGAAGGAGTATGATGCCCTCAAGGCCTCCAAGCGGGAGCAGGAGAAGAAGCCCAAGAAGGAAGCAAATCAGGCCCCGAGTAAGTTGCCTGTACATTGCAAAGTTCCGGTGGGCATGGTGCGGAGCCCAGCTGAGTCTAGAGTGAGGTGCAGGCCGTAGTCATAAATGTGTCAGGCCTGGGAGCAGTGCAGGCAGGCCCCAGGGGTAGTGCGTCGGTCTGGGGCCGAGGCAGCTGCGCCCACTGGCCGATTCCCAGTGCCTGCGCACTTTTGTGGAGCTGCTGTAGTCGTAGAGCAGGCCCAGGGTAGGGAGCCATCTCACTTTCTGTTAAAAGGGTGGTGTCTGAAATCACGCGGACAGCCAGATGTGTGGCACAAGCCTGTAATCACAGCGCTTGGGAGGCTAAGGCAGGGAGGATCACCACAAGTCCAAGGCCAGCTATGTAACAGGACCCTGTCTAGAAAGGAAAAACCCCTTAGACAAGCCTGTGCCCAGGGAACTGTGTCAGCACCAAGCTCCTGTGGGCGTCTTGCCCGGGCCTGCAGCTAAGTTGATGCCGTGGGGGTGCCACATACTGGTGTGTGCACCCCCGGGTCGAAAGGCTCCTGGGGAGTCGCCAGCGAGAGGAGGTGCCTGAGTGCCCCCGCCTGCTCAGCCTTGCTGGGAGCAGGTCACCCTTCTGCACCACCCCTTTTTATTTTGTATTTTGGTTGAAAATGAGGCTCAAGCCTACTTAGAGGGCAATGATAGGGATTAAAGGAGAGTCAGAACTGCGTGGCTTTCAGCCTTGTGGGTGCCATCAAGTTTCATAAATCTTTATCTAAAAATCTCAAGGCCTATTTTTAATTCCAAATACATTCATCACAGAGGATTTAGGAAAGACAAGTGTGTAATCTCAGAACCCAGCAGTCACACAACCCTGCTCCCTGTTGCAATCACTGTTGACAGTGTGGCGTAGTTTGTCACCGTCCAGGCTCTTTGCACCCATTATACAGTGGTTGTGGCTGTCAGTGTCACTTTGTCCCCCGCCTCCCGCCAGCCCCCGGGCAACCCCAAGGGACCTAGGTCTCCACGTCAACAAGGAGAGTGTAGGACCCTGGGGCCTGAGCTGCCAGGACATGCAGCCTGGGTTCGTTCTCAGTGAGACGACAGTTATGTTTCAGTCTCTGGAGAGCAGGTTTCTGGTTTTGTTTTTCTTGGTTTTTGTTTCTGGATGGTATTGGGGATTGAATGCAGGGCTTCACCACCAAGCTACATCCCCAGCCCTTTTATTTTGAGGTAGGATCTCACTAAGTTACCCAGGCTGGCCTTAAACTCCAGGCAGTCCTCCTGCCTCAGCCTCATGAGTGCTGGGATCACAGGTGTGTGCCACCACTCCTAGCAAGGAAGGATAGCAGTTCCTAAGAGCTCTGTTATTTGTCTGCAGGACTTGAGGAAAGGTAGGCGGCTCTGCGTGGAGAACTCATGTACCTAGGGGAGAGCAGGTTGCCTCGCACTAACGGGACTTTTCTCTGCTGTGACTCTGTCCCTCCAGAATCCAAGTCTGGCTCCCGCCCCCGCAAGCCACCGCCCCGGAAGCAGACTCGGTCCTGGGCTGTGCTGAAGCTGCTGCTGCCACTGCTGCTGCTGTGTATAGGGGCTGGGCTGGTGGCCTGTCGCCTGACCGCGCTGCAGCAGCAGCCGCTGTGCGCCAGCGTGAACACCATCTATGACAACGCTGTGCAGGGGCTGCGGCGCCATGAGATCCTCCGGTGGGTCCTGCAGGCCGACTCGCAGCAGTGAGCCGGCCCCGGCCCTGCTGCCTCCCAGCTCCGGAGCTTGGGTTCCTATGGAATTGGGTTCTGCTGGACACAACTTCTTTTTAGCGTCAGACCTACCCGCCGTCATCAGTGGCTGCCGACTGGTACTGGAGGCCCCCATTGTGGGACTTCGTTCCCCAGTCGGGGCTCCCTGTAGGATGAGGAGAATCGGGAGGTGGGAGGGAGTGACCTGCATGCCTGAAGGAGTCTGCTTCTCGGGCAGGGAGAGAAGACAGCCTTTTCTAGTTCCTACACAAGCTGTCTACAGGCAAGGCAGTTTCTACTAAATGGTCAGCGGTCACTATGTTTATACTTTTTATATGTCACAGCCCTTTCTTTCATTCCTCCCCGGGGAACCGGGGCAGATCTGGAGCCATTGTGTTGCTGGGGACCAGGGGATATCACACTCAGCAAGTCCAGCCTAGGTTGGGGGAGGGGTACACCTGTTTCCTCAAGGACCTCAGGCACCCAAGCATCTCAGCGACCGCAGGGCACCTGGCTGTGTGGCTGACGCTCACAGGCAGAGGCTGAGGCTTTCCAGGACTCACCTGCTGTCTCCCACTCTGTCGTCCTTTCTTTCCTCAACATCATTTGGCCTCCTTTATAAATAACAACCTAAGAGGACAGAACTTCCGCCAGAATTACGTCCCAGCCAAGTGCAGCCTGCCCAGTAGACAGGTCCATGACTCACAGCAGAGCACCAGTGCCATTGGGGGTCTCGGGCAGCTTCCGGGGGCAGCCTGCCCCAACCTATGTGGCCCCCAGCAGGGGTGGCCTCTGCAACATGGCCTGGTCTGTGACCCTTCCCTGAGTGCTCATGCGACTGAATACCTCAAAGGGGACCCAAAACTCAGCCTTGCAGACACTGAGGCGCTGGCTGGCCAACGTGGGGAGTGCATGGGAACAGGAAATGCAGGGACACAGAGCATCCTGGAGCTGGAAAGTGGTGCTGCACACTACAGACGGGCACGTTAGGGCAGCACAGGCCGCCAGGCCAAGCATTTCCTTATCCCCTCTGCCTCCTCCCCCTACAGTAATAGCTGGACGAGGGAGTGGAACTGACTGTCCCAGTGCTCACTCGAGATCTCCCAAGTGTGGCTGCTCTGCGGAGGGAGCAAGGCCCTCCCAGATGAGCCAGTGGTCCCTCAGTAGCTGTCACTCAGGACGGTGCTGATGCAGAAGAAAGGACTTCTCTCTCCTCCCCTTGGGTAGCTCTGCCATGTAGGCCCACACCTTACTCAGTCACTACACATATCCTTTAGTCTTCCTCCAAGCTCCAGGGCCACGGGTCCAAATGCTTTATTGAAGCTACACATGCAATGCATATGACGAAGTTGTGGAAACAGGAGCCAGCCTAGGCAGCGAGTTCTGGGCTGGCTGAGGCAGCTTGGTGGCAGAGCCCAGCCATGCCAGCCGCAGGCGAGCAGTCACTCCGACCTCGGGATCTGCTGCTGATCCGCGCGGATTTCTGCAGTTATTAAATCCATGTCTGAGTGGTCCATCTGTGTGCCTTTTGTTCTGAGGGCAGCTGGTTTTTACTGGGAGGGGACCAGTAAGTGAAGTTAGGTGCTGGTGTTAGCCTCTGATCTGAGACACGGAGGAGAGTTGGACAGAATGACCAAGACCTGGGGACACCCAGCCCAGTGCCCTGGGATGTGCGTCTGGTCGTTGCAGCTGGGTTCCGAGGTTGGGGAGGTGGAACTCTCCCACTGCTGTCCTTGTCCCTGTGGGCTGGCATCAGTCAGTGCTGTCCAAAGACAGATCCGGCTGCAGTGCGGTCATCTGAAGGTAGATGCGCCTGGACAGCTCCGGGCCGACTCGGCGGGAGGTGGCCGTTACGCCCACCCCGCGGCGCACCTGGATGTTGGCCAGCAGGTTCTGGCGCTCTTGCTCTGAGTCACATTGCTGATAAGCCTGAAGTGGGAAATGACCTCTTGATGCTGTGATAGCTCATGGTCACCTATTGCCCGTGAGCGGGAGGGTGGGGGCCTGGGTTGGAGGATACCGGCCTGTCTTCCCACCCTGGGTTGGTGTTGCCGCTCACCCTGGCCAACCCGCAGGCATGCTCTGGCCCTCAGTGCTGTTCAGGAAAGACATCTGGGGCCTGAGGTGGCCCAGGCCCCTGTGCGGGGGGAACCCCTAGAGCACTGTACCTGTACCAGGAGCTGTGGGGAGGGGTAGGCATCCACGACAGCACTGGCCATGTCCAGGCTGACTCGGTTCAGCTGCTGAATCTGTCTCCTCCAGACCAATGCGAGTCCCCTGCCTGCACGGTCCACCTTCACCCCTCCGGCCCAGCCGCTCTCCAGACAGAAGGAGAAGCTACTTTCCTCTCGAAGCTTCCTGCAAACAGCACCGCTAGGTGATGAGTCACTTGTTACTCCTCCACCTGCTGTTTCAACAGAGGCCTGAAAAGCCCTCCTCCCCTCCCCAACCCCCCGGCCTAGAGGCGGACACAATGACACCACCTTCAGTGGCTTGGGCACTCGGCTGTTCCTAAGTGTACTGCGAGCTGTGGATTCCCTCAAAGCTCCTAGTGAACTAGAGGAGAAGGCACCAGTTCTTTCACTGTGTAGAGATGGGGCTGTCCTGCCCTGCAGCAGACCCAAGGGGCTGGGTGTCCAAGTCTGTCTGGTTCTCACCTGTTAGCGCTTAGACATCCTTCAGGCCTCAGTGACCTCCAGTCTAAACCAAGGGACTTGGGCAGAATGGTCTCTGAGGCCCCCTACTAACTAATTATAAGTTCTGAGCATGAACGACCCTTGAACCAAGTCAGACATTTGATTTCCCAGGGTTTGTTTCCTTGTAGTCTGACCTGTAAGGAACCAGGCTAACCTGACCCACTGATAACCAACCCCGCTTGACCCAAAGAACTCGCACTTCACTCAGGCTAAAGAGTGCTCTGCCAGGGACTGGGCTGGAGGGCTCTTCCGGGACTCCCCAGCAGGGGACAGCTCCTCCTGCCTGGAGAAGTGGCACTGGGCTGGCTGCAGTGTGGAGGGCGAGGGGCATCCCCAGCCCCAGAGCCATGGCAAAGGCAAGGCCCAGCTGTGGGGGGCACTCACTTGAAGGGCGTCTCAGCCACAGCCTTTGTGACTGAGCAGGTGAAGTCGGCCAGCTCCTTCCAGCTCTGCACAACCCGGACCTGGGCTTCTGTGTGGAGCTGCAGATCCACCAGTGCCTAGGAAGCCGAAGGCCACCAGAGACTCACTGGAAGTCACTCACCTTCGCCCCTGCGCTCCCTGTTGGGCCCGGCTGTGCACTTGGTGCCAAGGTAGAGAGCAGCACCTAGTGGGCATGTTCTTCCGTCTCCATAGCGACTGGCCGATCGATGAGCAGGATCAGGAAGTTCTTACCTCTTCCACGTCCACCCTGGACACCAGGGGCGCTGCACTGGACTCTAGTCGTCGTCGTCGTCCTCCTCGCTGCTGCTTCTCCTTGCCTTGTTTATTTGCCGCTTCCTGGGTCCCTCTCCTGGGAGGATTCTGAGCCCTGCAGCAGGGAGGAAATCAAAGGACAGCAGCTCCAGGCTGAACTCAGGACCAAGAGTGGACAAGCGAGCTCTTGCCGGGGATACCATCCTGCAGAGTGACTCGTGGCTCGGGTGACCAAACCCACTTGTTGGCCCTCAACCCACCCCTTTCTTAACACCCAGTCTCAGGGAATGGTCAAACCTGAAGCATTTCTCCTGATCCACAATCACTAGGCACAGCGCCTTCCCGCCTGCCCATGCTGTGACGTCAGTGACGAAGCCCTCAAGCGTTCCCTTCCTGTTCCCGCTGCTGTCCGGGCTTCCCTGCTGGCAGGGCCGGAAGTGGATTAATGCTGGCTCCCCAGTAAGAGCAGGTGCTCTGTTCCACATGTGGCCCCCAGCCTCTGGCCCTGCTCACCTGCTTTAAATTGCAGATCATGGACACAAAAGCTTCTGCCAGAAGCAACACCAGGATGGTCGGCTCCTCTACCCAGGTCTCTTCAATCTGCCAGAGACCCCGAACCCAGTCCCAGGGGGAGGTCAGCAGGCATGGCGCCCCGAGCATGAGGGCCCAGGTCAGCTTGGTGAGTTCATTGCCTTACCTTCCTTGTGTGAGGTCACGGCGGCAAGATATAACCACCCTGTCCTCCCCGGTCACAGCTGGCCAACTCAGTCACTGCCCCTGATGCCGAATACAAAAGGATGACCCCGCCGCCTGCAGCTCTGCTTGCCTAGCACATGTGAGGCCCCAGAGCCAATCTCTGCAGACAGCTGGAACCCAAATAGCACCTGGAGGGAGCAAAGTCAGGGCCTTTCTTTCCCGGCTCCCTCCCAGTGGGGTTGCTGGCCATTTGCAGCAGCTCTGAAGGTGGCCCTTTCTGTGCTTCTGCATTCAGCTGACTGCTTCCTCCCCACAGCCCTCCAGGTGTAGGGCTAGTCACAGCCACGCCTGGGGTAAATTTTCCCAACAAATGACATTTTTGAATGTCATAAATGGAAGGGTGCTACTGGCAGGCAGTGGGTAGAGCTCAGGCAGGCTGCTGTACAGGACAGTGCCTGCCTCCTTACAAAGAATCATCCAATCTAGAACATAAACACATTCAGGAAGTTGTGGCAGGAGGATCACTGTGAGTTTGAGGTCAACCGGGGCTATATAGTGAATTCAAGAGCAGCCTCAATTACATAGCAAGACTCTATCTTAAAATAAATAAATAAAAATATCAGTTGGACATGACAGCGCATGCCTGTAATCTCAGCACTTGGGAGGCTGAGGCAGGAGGATTGCCTCAAATTTGAGACCAGCTTGGGCTACATATTGAGTTCAAGGCCAGTCTGAACTACAGAGAAAGACCCTGTTACAAAAAAAATAAAATAAAATAAAAGTAAATAAATACAAATACAAGATTGATCCTGTAACTGAAAGGAGCTAAGCGCGTTAGCCAGAAAACCCGTACCTCAGCGGGCCCTGCCCTTCTCCTCCATGTGATGCTGCGTGGCACAACCTGTGCTTCGATGACACAGTGGCACTCCATGGCCTGCAGCGCCCCGAGCAGCTGGCCCCCACCTTCCGTCTGCAAAAGCTCTGCAACGCACAGAAACAGCAGCAAGTCAGTGGGTGGCCGGAGTGTACCCCACATGGCTCAGGACAGAGACGGAGGCGGGGAGGACCTGGGTCCAGCACCACCACGATGTGCTTTAGGCACTCCTCAGGCCGCTGGGCCTTCAGCCTGCTGCTCAGTGCCGCCTTCTTCTTCCTTTCCTGCTGTCCTGGAGAACTCTGCTTCCGGCTCACTCCTCCCTGCGAGCCTCTCTTCTCCCCCTTCTCACTGTGCTTGGCTCTCTTCTTAGAGGGGGCAGCCACACCAGATTTTGTTTTGGTTCCTGCCAAATCATTGCCCAGGAGGAGGCAGGCGGGCTGGGGTGCTGGGGGGTCACAGCACAGGAAGTCCAAGGTCTGGGCCTGGTTATCTGCCGCCATCAGCTTGGAGCTGTCACCAAGGGGAACACTAGAGGCCTCTGCAAAGGATGGTTTCTCCCAGCCCCATGACAGTCCCTCATTCAGATGATTCTCCACTCGTTTAGCTGAGGGGCTAGAGTCCTTGCAGCTCAGCTGCCTGTTTGCCAGAAACTTACACTTAAGCCGCCTAGCCAGAGGGACAAGTTCCTCCTCATCCTCGCTTTCACTGCTCAGCACCCGGAGCGGCTCTGCCCGGGTGGCAGTGACTGCTGCGTGCAGGACAGGTGGCTCCCCTGACCCTGGAGATGGTGGTCGGGAGGCCTCGGGGTCCAAGGTATCCACAATGATCTCGATGGGCCTCGCAGGCTGCTTTCTCTTGGCTAAAGTTGGTTCTTTCTTCAGGAAGGCAAATGTTGGTAACTCCTCGGAATCACTCTCACTGGAATCCAATGAGAGCGATGACTTCATTAGAGCCATCAGTGCGTGCTGTCAAAGTAATTACCCACAAGGAAAAAAAAAAAGAGATGAGATACAGGAGCGCTCAGTTCAGTCCTCTGGCTGTGTGTTTTGTTTTGTTTTTGTACTGTGGACAGAACCCAAGGTCTCCCACACACTGTAGGTAAGCTCTCCAGTTCTGGGCTACCTTCCCATCCCGTTTTTTTTTTTTTTGGCGGCACCAGGGATCAAACTCACAACCTCGCACCTGCCAGGGCAGGTGCTTAAGCCACTGAGCCAAACTCCCGGCCCTAGGTTTTCTGAGGCAGGGTCGCACTATGTAGCTCAGGCCCGTCTTGCACTCGCGTTGGAGCTCAAGCCGGCCTCGAACTCACAACGCTCCTCCTACCTCAGCCTCCCGAGTGCTGGGATTAAAGGCGTGCACCACCACGCCCGGCTTCGCCATCCCTTTAAACAAATTTTTTTTTTAGGGATATAGTTCAGCGGCACAAGTGCCTGCCTGGCAAGTGTGAGGCTGTGAGTTAGATCCCCAGTACAAAAATAAATAAATAAATAAATAAAAATAAAAAAAATTTTTTAAACCAGGGTCTGGCTAAGTTGACCATGCTAGCCTCAAATTTATGATCCTCCTGCCTCAGCCTCCTGAGTGCTGGAATTACAGGTAAACATCATCATGCCCAGCCAATAGTTACAAAGTTTTAATGCAAGTAGTAAGGAGACTTACCACCACCTCTTGTTGATATCTGTATTTGAAATGAAGATCTCAAAAATGACTTTTTAAAAACTTGACATGTAATTTACATAATGTTCATCATTTTAAACGGAGAATTTATCTTTTCTCTCTTTTTGTTGCAGTACTAGGGATCGAATACAGGATTCTCTACCACTGAGCCATATCCCGAACTTAAAAAAAAAATGTTAAAATTTGAGATAGCACCCCACTAAGTTATCCAGGCTGACCTTGAGCTTGCAATTCTCCTGCCTCAGCCTTCTGAGTAGCTGGGACTACAGGCATGTGCCACCATGCACAGTTTTAAACGCACAGTGCAGGAGCTGGAGGTACAGCTCAGTGGTAGTACTTACTTAGTAGGTACAAGGCCCTGGGGTCCATCCCCGGTACTATACAACCATAAGCCAAAAAGTATGGTTTAGTATTTTTTTGTAAATTCAGCACTACTATCTAATTCCAGAACATTTGGTCACCTCGAAAGAGAAATTGTAGCTGGGTGTAGTGGCTCACGCCTGTAATCCCGCACTGGGGAGGTTGAGACAGGAAGATCACCGTAAGTTCAGGCCAGCCTGGGCTACACAGTGAGTTCAAGGCCAGTCTGAGCTACAAAGCGAGCTGCTTATCCATTCATCACTTGATGAACATTCCGTGTCTTTCCCTTTTGGCTTTGATGAATAATGGTGCTATGAGAAATTAACTGCACACTTCTTTTTCTTTCTTTTTTTTTTTTTGGTACCAGGGATCAAACTTACAACCTCGCACCTGCCACGCAGGTGCTTACGCCACTGGGCTAAATCCTTGGCCCCATTTTTTAAGGCAGGGTCTCCCTATGCAGTTCAGGCTGGCCTTGAACTCACTTTGTAGCCCAGGCCGGTCTTGAACTCACAACGATCCTCCTGCCTCAGCCTTCCGAGTGCTGGGATTAAAGGCTTGCGCCACCACGCCCGGCTTCCACTGCACATTCCTGCGTGGCATTTCCCAGTCCTCTGTGTACAGGCCAGATTCCTGCAAAACCAGACAGTGGGACCAGCGGGCTCCTCTGAGGCCGGCGGTCAGCGGCAGGAGACCCCGGTCCCCACTCCCCTGCGTGGCGGTGTTCGGGGCGCCAGCCTCGCCCTGCGGATGGTCCTTGACCAAAGAGGCTCACCTGCAACTTCTCGCGCCACTCTTTCAATTGCTCCGCGCGACCCGGAAGTAGATCTCCCGGTAGCGGAAGTAGATTTTGCAGATCGGAAGCGGCCGTGAGGCAAACATGGCGACCGCGCTGCTGGCGCTGAGGACGCGCGCAGCTGGTAACTGCATGCCGTAGCCATTGCGGAGCGCACCGGCGGGGTGGCTGGGGAGTGGGAGTTGATCGCTGCGGAGACTCTGGATGCATGGAGTGGGCCGTGGGGAGGCACGTGAGAGTCGAGGGGCGGTTGCCGGCCGTCACGTGACGCGTCCGGGGCGGAGCCGCGGGGGCAGTTGGAGGCGCCTGGGACGCTGGGGCAGCTTCCGCTTTGTGGGTGATCGAGTGTTCAACCTGCGTGCGACTCGCTCTGGGCTCGATCCGTTAGCTTAGCAGAGTAGGCTGTCTTTGTGGATGTTCATTCTATTAGCAGAAAACATGAAGGCGGGTCTCCAGCCCCGGCGCAGTTATTTCCAATAGATAGGCCACTGAGCACATGGAAATAAAGTAGTTGGAAATCGTGACAGGTTCTGTGAAGAAAGGAAAAAATGGGTGCGTGTCGTTCTTTTTAGATTAGATAGTCAGGCAAGTTCTTTGTGATTAAACCTGAGTTAACACCTAAAGGAAGAGAAGAGGCCTGGCCTTCTGCAGAGTGCAGTAGAATGGCTTGACCCGGTTCTGCATTTTATGATGCAAACCATTTATAAATTACAGGGGCGTGGGCCAAGGATGTAGCTCAGAGGTTGAGCACCTGCTTAGCATGCAGGAGGTCCTGGATTTGAGACCAGTACTGCAACAAATAGAAAAATAGAAACTGATACAGGGGTAGCACCCGGTGTGGCAGCACACACCTGTAATCTCAGCATTCAGGAGACTCACGCAGGAGGATCGCTGCACGCGTGAGCCCGGGCTGGCCTACGTAGTGAGTTCAAAGCCAGCCTGAACTACCTAGTGAGACTCTGTCTCAAAAAAAAAGAAAAAGAAATAGGTGGGTAGGAGTGAAAATGAGGTAGGAATGAAAATGAAACCAAATGGAAAGCCCTGAAGATGAGTAATTTAGCCAAGTAGTCGTGGTGTTAGTAGCTGGACTCAAGGCCTGATTTGGAGCTAGAATGCGCAGAACTTGCTGATGACCTGGATATTGGAAGTGAGGAAAGAGAATCCGCCTTTACTTAGGATTCTGCCTGAGTGGCTGGGTAAATCTCAGCACTATTTACTTTGAAGATAAGGATGGGCAGTTGGGAAAAGAGCAGAAATTTAGAACTGAGATCATGTGACAGCGCAGCCAGCTCAGTTCTTGAGGTTAGTGAGTGAAGGGACAGTGAAAGGAGGTGGGGCCTGGTGCTAGATATTGGCTCTATGTTCAGTTTGGTCCTTCTTCATCCCAGCTACTTTCTCCTCCCATGGAATCTTCAGAAACCTAGGTTTTGACAACTCTGAACTTGGCTTCAGACACCTGCAAAGTTTCTCTAAGGACTCTGGTTCTCCAACCACGGCTGTGTTTGGAGACCCTAAGGCAAAAACTGTCAACCCCGGGTTTGTCCTGTCAGTATGGGTCTTCCATATCAGTATGTTTTCATTCATTTTCCTTTTTTAAAAAAGTTTTTTTTATTGGTGCACACCTGTAATCCCAGCACTCAGGATGCTGAGGCAAAAGGATTGCTGCAAATTCAAGGGCAGCCTGGGCTACGTAGTCCAGGACCAGCTTGAACTACATAGTGAAACCCTATCTCAAAAAAACAAACAAACAAACAAAAAACAAATTGTTTTTGTTTTGATTGGTGCTGGGGATTAAGACCAGGAAACCCTGATCTACATTTCATACATTTTATTTGTTTTTAATTTTGAGAGAAGGTCTTGCCAAGTGGCCCAGGGTGGCCATGAACTTACATTCTTTTTGCCTCAGCCTCCCAAGTAGCTGGAATTGCAATCACACACCACCACTCCGAGGTCAGTTTCTTTCTTTCTTTCTTTTTTTAATTTCAGTACTGAGGGTTGAACTCACAACCTCACGCCTGCCCAGCAGGTGCTTAAGCCCCTGAGCCAAACTTCCGGCCCTACTTTTTTTGAGGCAGGGTCGGCACACTATGTAGTTCAGGCCAGCCTTGCTCACGTTGTAGCCCAAATTGGCCACGAACTCACAACACTCCTCCTACCTCAGCCTCCCAAGTGCTGGGATTAAAGGTGTGCGCCACCATGCCCAGCTTCAGTTTCTTTTTAAAAGTAAATGCTGTTGAACCTTTCAGGAGTGAGCGTGCTGCTCCTGGTTGGCTTTCTGCCTGTGGGCATGGGGAAGAAAGCCCTGCCTTCTGAAAGGAACAGGAGCCCTTTTTGTGTGCTCATGTCTTGGTGCCTTCTGCCTCTGCTGTTCTGGTGGCCCCGAGGGCGCAGCAGTCTCAGTGGTACTCTCCTGCCTGCTTCTAAGGTTCGTGCGCTGTTGTTTCTCCTTGGCAGGACTGACTGTGTCAGGGTCCAGAGCGTCTGATGTTCATTTCCCTCTCACTACTGTCTCCTCAGCCACACATGCGCACCCATGCACCCTCATGCAGTGATACAGGCCTGAGTTGGCCCTGGCTATAGGGGAAAACCAAGGAATTGCAGCATTTCCTGAAAAACAACACACTTAGCATCTCTGCCTCTCCAGCATCTTTCTTAGCTCCCCTGCCATCTCTTAGCTGAGACCAGGGCCCTTGGTAGCAGCGGGGGAGTCTGGCTGGGAGCCTCTCTGAGCAGTTTTTTCTCTCTACAGTCTCAGCCCTGTTGAGCCCTCCTACGGCTGCAGCTCTTGCTGTCCGATATGCATCCAAGAAAACAGGTGGCAGCTCCAAAAACCTTGGTGGAAAGTCCCCAGGCAAGCGTTTTGGCATCAAGAAAATGGAAGGTGAGAGTGTGCCTGGCTTCACCCTATCTGGCCACCCGGCTTTGCTTAGGAGAGCAGGAGGCCACGCCTGTGCCCGGCCCTGTGCTCTGCTCAGCCTGGCCCGCGAGGAGGGCTGGGGGGCCTGGGGAGGAACATGGGGATCTGAGCCTTAGCCACAGACTGTCTGCAAGGGCCCACAGCTGCTATTCAGCGTGCAAGCAGTTGGGTTTCCTTGGCGCTTTGCGGGCCATGTGGTCCCTGGGGCTCTGAGCCAGCGCACTTGCGGACTTCTCTTCCAGGTCACTACGTTCATGCTGGCAACATTCTCGGGACTCAGCGCCAGTTCCGCTGGCACCCAGGTGCCCACGTGAGTTGTTCAGTGCCCCCCGCTTTTGTAGAATGACCCTTCCGTGCCCTAGCGCAGCAATTACAGTTGCATTTATTGCATGCTAACCGTGTGCTGAGTGTGCCCATTCCTGTGCCCCTGTTGTCATTTCTCCTCATGTGTCCTTGTGAGGTGTGTCTGTGTGGGGGAGGTCCTCACTCTTACAGGTGAAGTGTCAGAGACCTTGATTGTGGCAGGTCTCAGTGATAGCTGGGATTTTCCTAACATTGGATCATTGTATATCCTGGGCCTCATTTTCTCTTCACTGGGAAAAGGCAGTGAGTTGTATGTGATGAATGGAGCGACTGCAGCTATCTGAGGATTAAGAAGCAATTTGCTTTAGGTACTAATCTGAAGATGGCAGAATTCTTACTGATAACCACATATTTTTAGTTGTTCCCCCACCTTTGGTACTGGCTATTAAACCTGGAGGTGCTCTACCTGGGTTTTTGAGACAAGCTCTCACTAAATTGCCTAGGCTGGCTTTGAACTTGCAGTCTTCCTCCCTCATCCTTCCAAGTAGCTGGGGTTACAGGTGTGCACCACCTTGCCCAGCTTTAAATGTTTTATTTATTTTATTCTATATTTATTTAGTTACTTCAAGACAGGGTCTCACTATGTAGCTCAGGCTGGCCTTGAACTCACTATGTATCCCAGGCAGAGATCTCCTGCCTCAGTCTCCCAAGTGCTGGGATTATAGATGTGTGCCACCATGTCTGGCTTAAATGTTTTATTAATCCATCCTCTGAATAGTGTAGACATATTTATCTTTAAGCTCAAAGGAAAGGAATTTTTTATTCTAGTAGAACAAAATGCAGTACTTCTACTAAAAAATGCAGAGACAGTGATTTGGGAGTCTGTCTGACTGTGGTTGTTTTACCTTAATATGGTGTTAGCCTGGTGTTTCTGATTCTCCTTTCTAACCCTCAGTTCTTAGAGGATGAGATACTTTGTGATTTCAGATATTTTTTGAACCTTGGGGAAGTAATTTCAGTTTCTTTTTGGGGGGGGGTACCAGCAATTGAGCTCACAACCTCACACCTGCCAGGCAGGTGCTTAGGCCACTGAGCTAAATCCCCGGCCCGATTTTTTGAGACAGAGTCTCATTGTGCAGTTCAGGCTGGTCTTGAACTCACTTTGTAGCCCAGGCTGGTCTCGAACTCACAGTGATCCTCCTGCCTCAGCCTCCCGAGTGCTGGGATTAAAGGGGTGTGCCACCATGCCTGGCTCTCAGTTTATTTCTAATTCTAAGAATTTTTCTGTTGTATAACTCCTCATGTGGTTGAAAGACAGCTTCAGCTTAATACAATAGAATTCAGTATGTGTATCAGAAATTAGTTCTACGCAGAAATGTCTTTTTTTTTTTTTTGAAACTTCAATTTTCAGCAAGTTGGGATTACTTCATAAGGTGGGGAAGTTCTTTGTTACGAGAACTATGCTGTATGAGTCATGTTTAAATATTAGTTTAGTTTGTGTGTGTGGTGGTGGTGGTGGTGTTTTTGCATGGTCCTAGGCACCAAGCCAAGGGCCTCAGACGTGCTAAGCAAGCACACTACTACTGCGCCACATCGCTGGCCTGTTGGTAATTTTAATAGACATTAAAAAGCTAATAATAAACTGTCATTATTTAAATGCTGCTAACTTGGATGTGAATTGACTATATTTGTAGTAGCTTTAACTTTTAGAATCTCCAAGGCCTTGACTGTGTGACTGTTAACTTCTGGGAGTTGCCAAAGTAGTAACAGTCAAAGGTAACATGTTTTGAGCTGGGTCATAATCTAAGGTATGTGTGATTGTCATCTCATTTAATCCTAAATTGGCCTTGGACAGTTAATTCTTTCCCCATATTGGAGATGAAAACAGACACAGTACAGTACTTTGCCCAAGGCAGTAGGAGGTAGAGTGCTGGGGTCTGAGTCAGCGTCCTGGCTCCAGAGCCCAGGCTTCCAGTCAGAGGCAGCGCAGGGGCTTGGCCGCCCGGGTAGGAATCAACCGCAAGCTCAACTCAAGTCCTGGAAGGAGAAAGTTAGCGTGTGCAGTTTAAATCTGAATATACTGTGTAGTTTATCTGGCCGCTTCATGCTTCATACTCGGCATCTGCAACCCAGGGGTGGGAACAGTGCCTGCCTCACAGGGTGGGGTGGGAGGAGTGGAGAGACGCGGCGCTGAGGGTCGGCCAGCCGCGGGGTCGCTGTCTTACTGGCGCACGCCTTACCCACAGGAGCGTTCATCCATGGTTTCTAAAGAGCCCAAGAGCCGGGCGTGGTGGCGCACGCCTTTAATCCCAGCACTCGGGAGGCTGAGGTAGGGGGAGCGTTGTGAGTTTGAGGCCGGCTTGGGCTACAACGCGAGCGCAAGGCTGGCCTGAGCTACATAGTGCGACCCTGCCTCCAAAAAAGCAGGGCCGGGAGTTTGGCTCAGTGGCTTAAGCGCCTGCCCCGGCAGATGCGAGGTTGTGAGTTCAATCCCCGGTGCCACAAAAAAAAATAAATAAATAAAAAATAAAGAGCCCAGGCTTTGTGTAAGTGACAGCGTACAGCAAGCTAGCAGCTCAGGTGACAACTGGAGAGCTTCTTAAGTCTAACTGTAAAGCTTGCTCCCCGGGACCTGGTGTGGAGGCCTGACCACTGTGGCGCTGGCCAGCCGCATGGACTTGGTGGCACGTCAGCCCTCCTGGTTGGACTGGGTTGGTTATTGGCGTGTCTCCTCTTCTGCTGTGGAGTCGGCAGAGAAGTGGCATACAGGGGCAGGGGAACCTGGGACAGGCCACTGAGCTCCGGCCGGCTAACAGGACATCGTTGCAGGTGGGCCTGGGGAAGAGGAAGTGCCTGTATGCCCTGGAGGAGGGGACAGTCCGCTACACCAAAGAGGTCTACGTGCCCAAGCCCAGCGACCTGGAGGCCGTGGATCTGGTTACCAAGCTGCCCAAGGGTGCTGTGCTCTATAAGACTTTCGTCCACGTGGTTCCCGCCAAGCCTGAGGGCACTTTCAAACTAGTAGCTATGCTTTGAAATCTCGGTTGAAGCCACCGGACACACTTGGAGCCCAGGTGACACCAGAAGAGGTCAAGCATTGGGGTCACGACAGCCTTGAGGAAGAGGTCTGCTGGGTGATGACTGCATTAGCCTAAAGTGCCTCTGGGAAACCCTTCAGGAGACTGGCCTGGGCACCAATAAAGCTAGCTTTTCAGGGACAGCACTGCTACTCTGTGGGTCTCGTCCGTGTTCTCGCATGCGTGCTGAGGGCGGAAGCAGGGAAGAGGCCCTCGAGGGTGAGGGATCGAGGAGGCCTTGTTTTAAGGAGTGGGCTGCAGGGCGGTGCCGCACTTTCCCCCTTGGGTCCTGGAGAGTCCAGGGGCTGGGGCTGGGCCTGGGGGTAGGACGGGGGAATGGAAGCAGCAGCAGTCGCGTTCGCATGCGAAGGGAGCAGGCCCCAGCCCCAGAGGTGGCTTCATAGGGGCCCTGCCTCTGAGTGGGCAGAAGGAGCCCGCGGGCTGGCAGGACACCCTCAGGTGGGCTCATCTGCCCTGGGATAGCAGGGCCCTTCCGGACAGTGAGGTGACAGATGACTTCTCCCTGCCCACCCAAAGCCAGGCACTCTCCTGGTTCTTTAGTTATCTCCAGCTGAAAACAGCAGCCTTGAGCCTGGGCTTAGGACTACTGAGGTCTTCAACTGCAGGCTGGGCCAGGAGGTGCATGAGCTAATGGTGTTAGCCGCGGCCCCAGAGGGGCGGGCTTTTGGCTTTCTTCTGGTGACCGCTCAGCCTGCAGGCGGGGACTCTGGCATTGAGGGTGGAGAAGGCGCCTTCTTCTGGAGCGCTAGGGTCCTGCTTCATCATCTCAGGGCATGACCCCAGATTCACCACCTCCTGCCTTCCAAAGTTGGCTGGGATTTGTGGGATTCATTTTGGTGTCCTGCATGTGGGGGCCCAGTACCTAGGCCCAGTCGGGATAGTGCTCAGGCCTTGGTGGGAGCCTGTCTCCACAGGCACTGTGTTGTCCCCAAGGAAACGGGAAGGGGCAGGCCAGGCAGGTACGCCCTCCTCCACAGGGCTGCTGCCCTAAGCAGGGATGGGTAAGCAGCCTCGGGGGGTGCAGGGGGTGCTGCCTCTTCATAGCTTGGTGGCAGCTGCAGGGATGGAAGCACAAAAGGATTAGCCACTCCCTGTCCTTCCACCATGCCGTTTCTTTAGACTGCTGTTGCTGAGTTGCCTCTGCCCCAGTGACAAGCTTCTCTTGGAAACCCCTTTGGAGGAACCTCCCCACAGGCTGCAATCTGCCACCCTTCTCTCTGTATGAAGAGGTGTGACAGGGCCACCAACCAGGATCTGGGGTTTTCCACTGGTGCCCCTTTCCCAGTCCTGACCTGAGGGGCTCTAAGTGGGCACTGTCCCTGTGCTCCAGGGTCCCCGTGGCTGGGAGGATTGAAGGGCCAGCTCTCCACAGGCTCTAAGTTCAAAGCACTGTGCATGCAGCTGGTGGGTCAGCTGCTGCCGGTCCTTCTTCCGGTCACTCACAGCAGGGCCGGTGTGCTGGCTGCCACAGGGCTGGCTGGTGGCTTCTAGGCAGCCTCACAGCATCTCACCCACCTGGGGGCAGCGCTGTGACCCAGAAAATCTTCCTGAACAGTGCGCAGAGCACCAGAGTCTCATATTCTCTCCTTTCTTCCAGAAGTGGTCCCAGGCTCCTTGGCCTCTGGCCACTGTCCTCTCCCCTGCATTCCCGAGGTCCTGACCCAGCCAGGGCTGGCAGCATCCCAGCACACACCTCTGCCACACCCACGGGCAGCCCAGAGGGGCTCCCCTCATCCACTGCCCCAGCGCTTTGGGCTCCTCTATACTGGCTGCACCTCAGCGGCTGTGCCACAGTGCTGAGGTAGAGAGGGTTGGGTCCAGGGGATCATGAAGATGGTTTGGGGTGAGGCTCAGGATTTAGGGTCAGCATGCAAGAGAGCAGAGCCCAGGAGCTCGCTTGTCCCTGGCTCTCCTGTCCCGTCACTATGCTTCTCTGCGTTTCTGAAATGCCCTGGGGCGTAGAGACTCAGTTCCGTCCAGTAGAAGCAGCAGTGGCTCTGGGGACATTTGCAGAAAGGGTCTTGGCTTGTGCTGAGAGTTGGGTCACAACCAGGGGAGCTGCAGCTCGGATTTCTTTTGCTTCCTACACAGATGGCATCTGATGCTCCATCCCTGTGGAGGGGACTGATGCTGGAGTCCAGGCTGGGGACTCCAGAGCTGGGGAGACCACTGTCTTCACTGAGGGGGTCCCTGCCTAGAGTGGGGGCTGGATGTTATTAACATGTTCTGTCCTGCTGCTCCAATTCCCAGGGAACCGCAGGCTACTGAGGGGCCAGGTTGGGGGTGCCTATGTTATGCTCGGGACTCTGGAAGCAGCAGCAGGAACAGAGGACTAGGGGAGGGACGCAGCAGCAGGAGGGCCCTGAGGAACACCAGGAGGAAACTGCCCTCCCCAGCTCCAGCAGGGCAGCCCCACCCTGGGAGGTGGGGAGCTGACGACCTGCAGGTGGCCAGAGGACAGAGTGGCTTTATCCCAGGCCCTCAGCCCAGCCAAGGGGCGGCGTGCAGAAGGAGCACTCCACAAAGGGACACTTAAAAATGGGAAGGACCAGACTCCTAGAAACGCAGGTCTGCAGAAGCGCAAGACCTAAGAACTGGAACTCAGAGCCTTAGGCCCCAGCCCTCCTGCTGTCAAAGACTGGGGCCTTGAACTTGGCACTGACAGGGAGGGGACTCAATGTGCTTCCCAAGGGTATCGGGCAGGATGTCACTCCAGGCAGCACAGGGACCAGGCCAGGCGTTTGGCCTCCAGCGAGGGCCACGGCTGTCGGCTCTGGGTGGCAGCAGGTGCTCCCCAGTGACTGTGACTACTGCTAGGCCAGCTGTGCACAGAGCAGTGGTACGGGTGCCAGGAGAGGGGATCAGCCTAAAAAGTACCCAGCAGGCCACGCCTGGCCAGGAGCCCTAGGTGGGCTCTGCCCCCACCGCTGCCCCTGCTCGCCCTGGTCAGCAGCAGGCCGCGGCACATGTCTGGCAGCCATGAGGCCCCTGTGCCACCTTGGGAAGGGCAGTGGGGACAGTGGTGGCCTGTGCTGGCGAGACGGGGGAGCCCCAGCTCAGCAGAGCTCTGCACTGCCCCAGCCCAGCTCTGCCTACCTACACTGCCCGTTGGTGCCAGTTGGCTGTCCTCTTGGCTCCCACTTGTAATGGAACCAGGCCGTCCGAGGTCACCCTGGAAACCAGGCACGAGGGCCACAAAACACAAGCCTCTCTGCCCGGGCTGTCCTCCTCACTCCTGCCCGGCCTGCCTGAGCCTGCTCCCCACCCTCACCCTGTCCTGCTGGACCCCCGTCCTCATTTTGAAGGCTGGGGCCCTGGCTGCAGGGGAGGACTTCAAAGCGGCCTCAAAAGTCCAAGCCTCCAGGCTCAGCTAGCCCTGCTGAAAGAGATGAGGGGACCACGGCCAGAAAACATGGAAGGGAGGACAGCAAGGAGGGCCTCACCCCTCCCCAGCCTGCCCGCTGGGCCTCGTGGAGGAGTCCTGAGCCTGCCTTCCTCCAGCAAGACGCCAGATCACTGCCGGGGCTTTCCATTTAAGTCAGAGCCTTCAGTGAGGATCATTATGTGCTGGGCTAAATGAGAATGTAAACTCCAGCCCAGCGTGATGGTGTACAACCTGTAATCCCAGCAGTCTGGGAGCCCAAAGCAGGAGAATTGCAAGTTTGAGTCCAGCCCCGGGCAACATACCAATCTAGTGAGACCCTGTCTCAAAAAATAAAGGTCTGGGAATGCAGCTCAGTGCAAAGCACCTAGGGTCAGTCCTCAGTCCACCCAAAACAAAACCAGACCCAGCTGGGCATGGTGACCCGTGCCTGTGATCCCACACTGAGGCAGGAGGGTCGTGGAGGTGCTGGGCTACATAATGAGTTCAAGCCCAGCCTGGACTACATACTAAGACCCCGACTCAAAAAGGGCAGGGGTGACACAGAAGTGAGGAGCTGCCCACGTTAAGGACACTTTGGGAACCGTGCTGCTAGCCTGATACAGCAGACCATGGCCTGATTAACCCAGGGGAGCAGGCTAACTCTCCTGCTTTTACCTCTTGCTGTTAATACTGTCACTTTTCTTCTTACTGACGTAAGAGCAGAGGCTGGGAAACAAGACCAAATCCCAACACCCTAGAGAAAGTGCAACTTCAGTTCCCTAAAACAACTCAGAAAAAGGAGTCCTCTGCACCTAGGCCGGCCCCGTCCAGCCTGTGCCTTCTTGCCCTCAGCCTTCCTGGTTACCTGTCCAGCCACGCCCTTGAGAGCATGCCAGGGCAGAGAAAGTGGTGGTTGTGGGGCTGCTGCCATCCTGTGACCCTGGGCTGGGTGACAGCTTTAAGCAGCAGCTTCCCAAGCTGGTATGAAAAGATACTCAAAGAACGGAAAGGTTCTGAGGGTTGAGAACAGCTTGCAAGCAAGATCAGCAGGGCTAAACCACCAGCCCAACCGGTGGTCAGGAGCGCCCTCTCCTGGCAGCCAGGAGAACCGGACATGAGCCCCTATTCCCAAGCTGAGCAAGCAGTATGTCTGGCTGATGGTGAATTCAGAGGTGTAGCAGCTTCCTCTCCTGCTCCCACGTTATATAAGGCATGAAAGGCTGAAGCTGAGCCCTTGCTGACACCAGGAGGACAGTCAGAGATGGGGAGGGGACTTACAAGGGACAAGCTCCAGGGTGACCAGCAGGCCCTGGCTAGGATCCTGCTGTTCTTGGTACCTTGAAAGGCGGGGCTTTAGCAAGAAGTAGGAACAGTGAGGGCTTCTGGGATGGGCCAGTGACTGCTGAAGGCAGAGAAGTGGCATCTGCCACAGCCTGCGCCACCAGTGGGTGGGATGCTGGGTCAGGACACTCAAGAACTGCATTTCTGCTAAGCACAGTGGCACACACTGCATTCCCAGCACTTGAAGGCTGAGACGGGGATTACCTCAAATTTGAGGCCAGCTTGGGCTGCACAGTGAGCAGGCCAGCCTGAAGTACCCAGTGACACCCTGCCTCAAAAATGCAACACACAGAAAAGGGCTGTGCTGAATGTTTCTCAGCCCTCTGGCTGCTGTGGAGTAAGACTGTGGCCCTACTGGAGCAGCAGCAGCCGGGACTTGCAAGAGGCCGGGGAACATGTGAGAGGAAAGATGCAGGCTGGGCGTAGAGCAATAGAGATATATTTCTTCTGTTGCATATTTCAGACTCCACACTGAGCTTCAGGCACGATGCAGCTCCGGGTTCTCCTGAGCACCCTGACCCGATGGTCCTCACCCAGGCCGCAGCTGAGGTCGCCCCTCCAGCACACACTGGGAGCGCCCAGGACTGTGCGCTTGGCGCAGTGGGTCCCGATTCCCTGCTGCGCCATCACGAGGCCGGGTGTGCTGGGACGCCCCAGAGCCAGCCCCTCCTCTGCTCTAGGCTCCCCTGGCTATCAGAGGAGAGGCTGTCCCGGGGGGTCCAGCTCCATAGGGGTCCCCATGTCACCTGCTCTGCCAGCCTCAGAGCCTCAGCTGTGAGAACCAAGGCCCAGGCTGGAGACGAGGCCCGGGAGAGTGAGGCAGCCCCAGCGTCCCAGGACGGTGGCAGAAGGGCTCGCCACATGGCCACTGCCTGGGGCTGCTCCCAGCCCTATTGCACATCTTTTGTTTCTAGTTCCACCCCCACCACCCTTTTTATATTTAAAAAAGTACAAACAAGAGATGGGGGAGGCAGACCTGGAAGGGGATGCCAGCCCTTCTCCGTGCCCGCCCCTCTGTCCCTAGCAGAGCCCCCTTGGCTGCGTCTGCAGGCTCTCGATGGCTGGAATGGGTGACTGCCTGGGCCTCCTGCCTCACCTGGGGGCGGGACACGCTCCACCGTCTGTCCATAAGGTGCAATTCCCGGTCCTCCGGGTGTGCTGGCTGGGGCCCTGCTACCTGAGTCGCCCGTCCGCTTTGACTGGCCCCAGCTCTGACTTGGGGTCAGGGGACAGAGAGCTCCAGCTGGTCAGTCTGCAGGGCTCCAGGGAGGGGCAGGCAGAGGGGCCCGTGGCACACAGTCCTGCCACGGACCAGAAGCCACTCAGTTCCTTGTCTGTCCAGGCCTCCAGCGCAGGCCCTGTGAGTTCTGCATGCCGCCGTGCGGCCTCCTCTGCAGGCCCGGGCTGGGGCAAGTTGAGGATGCTGCTCAGGCCCTGGAAGCTCTGCTCCATGTACTCATTGTGGGGCGGTCCTGCGTGCAGCCAGCCGGCATCATCTGGGGGTGCAGAGCAGGCAGTGAGCACAGTCGTCGAAACCCACTCCAGTTCCCATCCCGTCCCTCCCCGAGTCTATCTTGCAGGGTGGCCCTGGCCTTGTCCAGGAGCAACTGTATAAAACCAAGGCAGTGACCCCTGATTTCTCAGGTTTAGGGCTGAGTCAAACAGCACACTCAAATTATTTCAGAAACTAAGAAGCTACCGTTTGCCTCATGCCCACCCCTGCTTGTCCCACATCAGTGGCTCCCAGCTCAGTAGCCTTCCATCCTGTCAGCCCTGTACCTGCTTCTCTTCCACCCTCTATCTCCCTCGTGCACCAGACACCTGCCAACCTTTGTTTGTTTTGAGACAGGGTCTTGCCGTGTAGTTCAGGCTAGCCTTGAACTCACTGTGTAGTCCAGGTTGGCCTTGAACTTGCAGTGATTCTCCTGCCTCAGCCTCCCAAGTGCTGGAATTATAGTTGTGAACCACCACCATACCCAGTGACACCTGCCAATTTTGTTCCCTCAGCTTAGAACATGCTCTGCCTCCATCCTGGAGGCCCAGCCCAGTCCCTCCACCTCTGTTCTGCCCCGAGGTTTCCTCCACAGGACTGAGCCCCTTGCAAGCTGGGGACGTGTCTTACCTGCCCTGGGTCTGCCAGCCCCTGCACTGCTGTGCTACCCCTGCTCTTACCCACCCTGTGAGTGGACTGCATACCCACCACTTAGCTCCTACCGCCAGCATGCACAGCCGCCCCTGGCAGGAAGCTGCCCAGCCCCTGCCCATCCAGCCTGGTGGACTGGGATGGCCGCTCATATGTGCCGGCCCAGGACAATGGAACTTAGGGCCCCAGAGGCACACTCAGGCTATGTCCAGAGAAACAGCCAGAGCGGAGCCTGAGGCCAACAGAAACTGGCCAGGATGTGGGGCAAGAAGGATGGAGAAAGCAGCTCTGGTTCCCAGTGAGACCCGAGGCATTTGCCGGTCCAGGGTGGGGTACGATCTCCAATGGCTTCCTGTTTTCACTCAAGCTGCTGGGGTGGTGTGTGTGCTGTGCACCCCAAGGTCTCCACACACCACCCCCACTTTCCATGGGAGAAGACGGAGCTCAGGAAGGCCAAGGAGTTGCCACATCCCAGAGCCCAGTCTGCCTGACTCACAAGAGCCCCTCCCCGCGTGCACCCTGCAGGCTCGCCTAGGGACAGGTCAGCTCTGGCGGCCAGCTTCCTGAGGGCATCTCCCAGGCGGATCCTGTTCTGCCCAGCTCCTGGGCATCCTCTGGGCACGAGGTCCTTACCTTTCCTGAGAGGTAGTTTGCGGTTGAAGGTCAAGGGCAGCACAAGGAACTGGGTCTCACCCAGGGGCTCCCAGAACTGCAGCAGCCGTACGGTCCAGGCTCCTGGCCGCAGGGGCCGGCTCAGTGGGGGCTTATACTGGGTGACCTCAGTCTCTGCATCTACTGTGATGTCGTACGATATGGCCACCACATAGGTTGGGTCAATCCACACCACAGTAGCTGTGAGGTTGGGACCCCGGGCCCAGCGCTGCATGGCCACAGGCTCGTCCAGTGGTCCCAGCAGCCCCCCGAAGTTCCGGAAGAGACGCTCTTTGGGGTCCCACTCGGTGCCAACCTGCAGGGAGGCAGGCAGCTGGGCAGGCGCCTGGGAAAAAATGTCCTCTCTACTCTGATGCTGCCTCTCACTGCCACGTCAGGTCAATCACTGCCTCTCTGTGGGCCTCAGTTTCCCCATCTGCAAGATGAAGGGGTCAGACGAGGACTCTAGTCTCTCCACCTTGACATTCACTCTGGGCTTCTATCCTGACTGCTTACTGCCGGGACTAGCAGGGAGCCCATCCCAGGGCAAGCCACAGCCTCCAGGCAGACCCTGAGGGGACCCCCAGATGTGTGACCTTAGGGCCCCTCTGGCGCGTCCCAGCCCCGCGGGAGAATCCCTGTGGCGTGGAAGACTGGGCTTGTGTTGCAGTGGAGCTGACAACTCCCTCCGTATTCCCCGCATGTTCTATGTCCCCACATGGGAGGGCTCTTCGGGGTGAACAAGCGGGGTCACTGGGAAGAGGGGCCCGGGGAACCCAGCCCACACAGGCCTCATGGACTCATTACCCCTCCCTTGGTGTCTGTCCCTCATCCCTCTTCTCCCTGGGTCTTGCTGGGGGTCAGGAGAAAGCAAGGGGGAGGACCTGTCCCACCTTCACACTCTGGAGCCGGCTGGCCTGGTCACTGCGCCCCAACAGCTTCAGCGACCCCTGGGGCATCAGCCACATCTCAAGCATCTCTGCTGGCCCCTGGACTGAGGGCTGCACTGTCTGCATCACCAGGTAGCCCTGGAAATGGTCGTCATAGAAATACAGGTGCACGCTGGCCGGCAAACCCCTGGGCTCAAACCTAAGGAGGTTCCGGCGGGAGAAAGGGAGATGCCATGAGCAACCTGGCTTGGCCTGGCGTCCAGGGGTGGGGGGCCCTGGGGAGCCCCATCCCCGGGCACTTCCTTGTCTCACATCTCACGCCCCATAGCACCTACATCCCTAGCTCTTGCCTTTCATTACTTTTTTCTTGCATTTTCCCTGCCTCGGGCTGGGGGACTCGCTGTGGCCAGTTGCCATCTCTTCCAGATCACCCCCCAACACGGCGCCACACCCTGAAGAAGGCATCTCACCTGCAGAGTGGGGTGCTTGGTGGGGGTGCGGCAGTGGAGGCATGGCGCAGGCCAAGGCGCACGAAGGCGGAGTAGGCAGTGAGCAGGACGTCGCTGAGCCCGCCTGGGCCGTCGGCCGCGTCGTACGTGTTCTCCCAGTAGGCCTTGAGTGCCGGCGTGCCCGGAGGGTAGCTGCCGTACAGGTGGAAGTCCAGGATCTCCAGGACCTCCTGGTTCACAGTGGACTCGAACTTCCGGGCGAAGAAAGTGGGCCTGGAAACTTGCTGCAGGGGGAAGGTGAGGGCTGTAGGGACCGCCAGACCAGCAGAGATCAGCTCCAGGCTGCTGCTGCTGCGCTGGAGGCCCAGACCCGAGGGGGCTCCAGGTAGAGGCCCTTCCTGCCTCTCTGACCCTGAAGCTCGGGGAAGGGCTGCGGCCCAGGGATGCACCTGCAGCCGCAGGAAGTCCTGGGGTTTGAAGTCGTTGGGGGAGCAGCCGCACCAGTCCACGATGTGCTTGTACTGGCACTTGCAGCCCAGCTTGCGGTTCCAGTTGGTGACCCGCAGGTTGTTGTCCACGAGGCTCTCGCAGGCTGGGCTGTTCTCCAGCACCGTGTGAAAGAAGGACTGGGGTAGGAGGGGTGGGCGGGGTGAGCCTCGGCAGGCCCCGCCCCCTTGGCCCTGCCCCCACCCCGCCCATTGGCCCACCTCAGCGGGGAGCAGTGTGTAGGTGTAGAACTGGCGGAGCTGCGTCACCAGCGGGTCGTCCGTGTACACCACGTACTCCACGAAGCTGCGCGTCAGCACGAACCAGTCGGAGCCGCCATCCACCACGATGCCCACCGGGATCTGCCGCTCGCCCAGGCGCCACATGTGCGAGTCACACTCGTGGAAGAGACGGTCCAGGCCCTGCTTCTTGATGAATCTGGGGGTAGTGGAGGGGGTGGCTGAGGGTCCTGCAGGGTGGAGTCCCAGCTCTTGCATCCACCTGGCAACCAGTACTTCTCCATCTGTGAGTGCTTAGGAGGCTTTTATTTTGTTCTTGTACTTCTTTTTTTTTTTTTTTTTTTTTTGGGCACTGGGGATGGAACTCACAATGTTGCACCTGCCTGGCAGGTGCTTAAGCCACTGAGCCAAACTCCTGGCCCTTAGGAGGCTTTTATTTTGGTGGTGGTCCTAAGGATCAAACCCAGAGTCTCACACATCCCAGGCAAGTGCTCTACCACTGGGCTATATTCTTAGCCACACTTTCCACCAGGCGCTCGCTGCGTCGCCCAGGCTGGCCTTATCTTCTCATCTTCCTGCCTTAGCTCCTGAGTAACTGGGCTCAGTGCCACCACGCTTGGCTGGTTTATAGGTCTTGTACCACGGGGTTGGGGCCACTGAATCCCCCTTTGTGGAAAGGACTACAAGACAGCAGGGGCTCTCTGCTTACTTCCCTCACCTGGAGTTGTCCCGGCCATGTGACTTGAGGAAATTCTTGTCCCGGTTTTTGGTTAGGAATGCCACCAGCTCCTCATTGGTCCTGGCAAGGGAAGCAGATGTGAGGGCCAGGTGCTCCATCTCCCTCCAGCATGCGCTGCCTGCACCCCCTGGACCTTCCGTCCTCACTGAGCGCACACTGACCAGGTGGGGACACCTAGGGAGGACCCAACCTGTCCCCCACCCCGGTCCCAGCATCCAAGGGCAGAGGCCTCTGGCTCATCCTTATCCCTGCATCTTGTCAGTCTTAGTCCCCAGGTCACCCACAGGCTCGGGGAGAAGGCGCCCCCCAGCCCCTCACCTGGTTGGGTAGTCAGTGGCACTGAGGTTGATGAAGAAGTCCCAGGCCCAGCCAGGGACCTCCAGCAGGTCCCGCATGCTGCGCAGGTACATCCTCAGGAGGCTGGCGCCGCCCCAGATGGTGACCATGCGCCATGGTGTCACCCGCACATTCTCGTACTGCTGGGCTAGCGCCACCACCTCACGGTGCAGGTAGTTAGAGCGCTGGGGAAGAAGGGACACTCGGCAGGTGCAGCCAGGCCTTGGGTTATGAGCCCCCACCTCCACCCAGGGACAGAGGACGAGTGGCACCAAGTGGAGAAAGCAGAGGGCAGGGCTCTGGCTCCCAACAGGCTATGCCACCTTGTTTATTCTTTTGGTATTTTCAGACAGAGCCTCATTATGTAGCCCAGCCTGGCCTCAAACTTGTGGCAATCCTCCTGCCTCAGCCTCCCAAGTGCTGGGATTACAGATGTGTGACACCACCACACCTGGCTTGGCTATGTTACTTTGTGCAAGGCACCTTGATTTCCCTCTTTCTAAACTGCCTAAGCCAGATCAGAGGTCTGTCTGTGACCTTTGGAGTCTCTGTTTGGCTTACCCCAACTCCCTGGCCTCCCCGCTGCAGTACCTGGTCCACGTGGATGTAGAAGAAGTGCCGCTCGTGGTACACGGCCTTGAGGAGGCGCTTCAGCTGGCGGATGGCGCGGCCGTGCACCACCAGCATGTAGGCGATGCGCACCGTGGGGCCGTCCGCAGGCGCCTGGCTCCGGGTCTCGTCCCACTGGATCCCAGGGCTCATTTTGCCTGAGCGCAGAGGATGGGGGCGGGGTGAGGCCCGGCCAAGGTCACCGGGCAGGGGTGATGGGAAAAGGGGCTGCCTGCTTGGGTGTGGTGGAAGAAATCAGGCCTGGAGCCTGGGGTCCCAGCCCGCCCCCCCACGCCACCCCTTACACACTTAATGCAAACTCTGAGATAGAGATGATGGTGAGGACCCGGGTTGCATGACTGCCCCACACAAGCCTGGGAAGGACCCTGTGTCCCCGTTCCTACCCGCCAGCTGGCAGTGCCGGGGCACAGTCTTGGGCATGAGGCTCCCAGCCTGGTGCAGACACACCACGGTGGCAATCTCCTGCTGGCACTGCTTGGTGCTGGCCCGGGCCAGTGCAGACAGTGCGTCCTTGCCCACGATCTCACACTTCGGGGTGAAGCTGTTGTCTGTGGGCTGGGGAGCACCCTCCACACTGCCCGTATCCCCATGTGGCGGGAAGCCAGCGGCACCCGCCAAGGCCTCCCCAGCTGCTGCCCCGCTCAAGTTCTGGCGGCCTGGGGGCTCCGGGGGTGGGGCTGGTGGGACCCTGCGGCTGGCTCTGTGCCGGCTGGTGACCGCCCGCACCACCTTGGCCACGGGCACACCTGGGCTCTCCGCGCGGGCCCGCCAGCGCCCATGCCTTCTGCTGGCGCTGCCCCGCCGCCCTGCCGAGCTGTCTGTGTCCTTGGAGCCCTCGCTGGGGTCCAGTGGCCGTGGCTTCCTCTGTCTTCCTTTCTGTAAGAGAGACAGACAGAGGTCACTGGGCAGCTCCTGCTACCCTTTGCCTGCAAGCTCTGCACAAATTACTCAGCCAGCTGGCTGGCCGGACCAGCGGGTGGAGGAGGCCTCTCCCTCCTGCACCCCCTCGCACCCTGAGCCTCACTAGCTCTGGATCACAGGCGTCTTTGTGCTCTATACTGAGATACCACTCTCTTTCAGCAGATGATAAAATCGGCACGCACTTCAGTCCCAGGGACAGAGGACACCAGAGCCCACCTAATACCTGCCACTCACACTTCCGACTACACCCAAAACATTCTCTGAACCAGATGGTTCTCTGTGGGGAGTGGCAAGGGCACCCCGGACAGAGGGGTTTCACCCAGGAAGGAGGGACAGAGGAGAAGCCGGAAACCTTTGCGATGGTTTATAGCTAGATGCCCCCCAAAGCCTCGTGTGCTCACAGGCAGACTTTTAGGGAGGCGATGGGATCCTGGAGGCTGGGAACAGACCTAGCAATAGGAGGTGGCGCCTGGTGGGAAGAGGTGGGCACTGGGGGCATGGCCTGGAAGCCTTTCTCTCCAGCCCCCTCCCCCACTTCCCCTCTGCGGCACCCTGCGCCACTGTCCACAATAAACCTTTCCTCTAAATTGTGGGTGTTGGATGCTAACTCCCAGTGATGAGAAACAGACTTAGATGGCCCTCGTGGTGGCTGGGTGCAGGCGGTCCTCCTAGGGGGAATCGGGGGTCCCAAGGAGGATTCCTAACCACAAAGCCATTCTGACACACAGCAAGGAGGAGGACAGACACCCACGCCTCCTGCTCCACACGAAGACCTGCAGTCACTGGTCCCTGGGGCCGCCACCACGCTGAGACCCGGCTGGGAGTCGAGGCCAAGCTGGAGGCTGGCAACCCCAGGCACTTGCAGCCGGGTCCCTCAAGGGGTCTCTGAAGCCCTGGTGCCACCCCGCTCTCCTACCAGTCACTTCCCTGCCAGTGCCGTGAGCACAGAGGCCTGGGGGGCGAGACACACCTGCTCCCTTCCCCAGCTGTCCAAATGCCACCCTCCCTGGAGACCCAGTTTGGGGTGCCCGGCAGGCAGCCTTCCTGTGTGCCCCAGTGCGGGACGCTGAGTGGGACGCCAGGTCCTGGCCCTGATGGTCCTCTATGGACAGCAGACTTGAGGAGCACCGTGGAGCCCTCTCCCCTCAGGCCTGGGGACATCTGGCTGGCATCCCAGGTGGCGAAGGGACGGGGAGAGGCTATGTGAGTGCTCGAGTTACCAGCAGCAGGCCTGGCTCTGCAGCCTCCGTGGCAGCAGTGAGGGCGACTGGATGGGGCCAGCATGGCGACACTGCCTCCCTCAGCTGTCCTGCTCTTGCCATCCCCTCCCGCTTGTATTCCGGAGCCCCCGTTGCACTGCCGTGCCTGCTGGCAACGCATCCCATGTTGTACTGAGCACCCTCCTGACTCGGCCTCCAGGACCCTCGAGGGCTTCCACGTCACTCCCCCCATCCCAACTCCGTGACCTCACTCAGCCGCTCACTTTCCAAGCCCCATTCACATCCCAGCTTGAGCTCCCGCCTCAGGCCCTTAGCTAGCAGCCTCCCTGCCACCCTTGGGAGCTCAAAGACCCCTCGGACGCCTAAGCCCAGGTGGGGACCCCTCTTCCAGTCCAGCCCCCCTCCCACCTTCCCAGCCCCTCCTTATACAGCTGGGGAAAGTCAGCTTGGGGTCTCCCTTTCCCCCACCCCCCATAACCAGCCCAAAGGCAGAACCTGCCCCGCCTCCTTCTCTGTCTCCCGGTCCCCCGGGTCCCTTCTCATCAGAGCTACCACATTCATACCAGCACTCAGCCCCTCGGGACTGCCTGGCCGTGCATCACACCCACCCTCCCCAGCCCTCCAGCCCACCCAGCCCAGCCCGGCCCCTCCCAGCGCAGCCACCTGCTATGTACACTGCGGCTTCCTTCCTTCCTCCTCTGCCTTCCCCACACACTAACCCCTCCCGTCATCCCACCCGCAATTCACCTTGTCCTGGACTGTTGTTTCACAGGGCTTTTCTTTTCCCAAAACATGAGGGCTTCACCCTGAGGCTGCATCCCCAGCCCTTGTCACTGTGAGACATGGTCTTACTAAATTGCTAGGATGCCCAGGCTGGGCTCCGATTTGGGATCTTCCTGCTTCAGCCTCCTGCCTCAGCCTCACAGGGGGCCTGGACTGCAGGTGTGCACCACCATGCCTGGCTTCCCTCACGATTTTTTTTTCTTAATATGACAATCTAATTTTATTATCTATTTTTGTGAGTATCAGGAATCAAACTCAAGACCTTGCGCTTACCAGGCAGGTGCTATGCTGCTGAACTACATCCCCAGCCCCATGATATTTATTTATTTATTTATTTATTTATTTATTTAAGACACAGTCTCGCTATGTAGTTCAGGCTGGCCTTGAATCATGTAGCCCAGGCTGGCTTCAAACTCACTGCCCCAGCCTGCCAAATGCTGGGGTTACAGGCATGCGCCCCACACCTGGCCCTTGCACAGCTGTTTTTTGTTCAGTTTGTGTTGTTTTGGTTTTTTGTCACCCAGGCCGGCCTCCTCAGTGATCCTTCCGCCTCAGCCTCCCGAGTGTTGGGATTCCAAGTGTAATCACACTGGGTTCCCTCACGTGACTGTAAACTCCACAGAGGCAGCACTTCTGGCTGTTTTGTTCACTGACATATCCCAGGAGCGCAGGACAGTGTCTGGACAACCGCAGGCACTTAACGAGGAGTGAATGAATGAATGAATGAATGAAATGGCTTTAGTAGAGGCTCAGTGCAATAAATGCTGCCATGCTTTTTATTTCATTTTTTTTTAAGAGTAAGAAAATTTATTGGAAACTAGGAATGGGGACTGGGGACTGGAGCACAGGAACAGCTCCTGAGAGACAGGAGACATCCCTAATAGGCTGCCCCCTTTTTATTATAATTACTGAGCGGGGAGAAGGAAACGGAATGAAAGCCGAGAGACATGGGCGCCCGAGCTGCGCTGACATCTCTGGCTCTGGTGGGCTGGGTGCACCTGCTCCTCGCCTCCCGAAGACCATACCCACACCCAGCCAGTCCTCTGTGGTCTTGCGAGGTGTGCCACGCGAGCTGGGTGTCTGTCTCCAACTGCGAGGAGAGGCAGCAAACCCTATTCTATACCCACTTTCAGGAGGGTACCCTGGGCCACGCCGTCCCATGGAGCTGGTGACATCTGACCAGCCACTCGGCAAGGTGAGGCAGACGTCCCCAGGAGCAGCTGGGCAGTGGGCAGGGAGCTGTGGGCTCCCAGGGTGGGGGCCGGCGTCAGCGAGTCAGGAAGCTGGGCAGGAGGGCAGGGCACGGGGCCAGGCTGGCGGTGGTAGGGCACAGGATGTGGGAGGAGGCGGGCAAGGTGGTGGCCTGCACTGCAGCAGAAGCTGGCTGACCCTGAGAAGGACAATTCTAGAGAAGGCCGGGGGATCAAGCGGCAGTGGTGAGGAGCCTCCAGAGGCCCTGATGGTAGCCAGCCCCCGGTGTCCCCTCCCAGGCATGACCCCAGGCTTCTGTCCCCAGAAGGGCCGGCCTGGTAGCCTCTGAGGTCAGTGTCCCCTCTGACGACTAAAGATGAGGTCCAGTCCTCTGGCCTGCATGCATCCTGGCCTCACAGTCCCTGGTCCCCTGGAGAGGCACCGAAAGCCTCCGCCGCTCCTGGGTTTCCAGCATCCCTGAATCAAGAGCCGCAGAGACAGTGAACAGGAAACAGGAACGCTCCCCCACACCCACTCCTGGACGGCTCAGGCTGCATTTAAAGTACGTGGTGAGACAGCTCTGAAAACTCTCGAGTGGCTCCTGGGGGTAGCGATCGTCCCAGGAGCTCATGCGCCCCACCCTCGGCGCCAAGGGTGCGGTGTAAATGCGCTTCCGCTGCACTCACGATAAACCCCAGCCCCTCGTCATCCACACCGTCCAGGGCCAGCGCCGCCACCTCCTGCCCACTCCGCCCAAGATGCGCACGCTCTCCTGCCCACTGCGCCAGCAGCAGCTCCTCCAACCCCAGGCCAGCCCCTCTGCCTCGCTGCCTGCTGACTGTCTGTGTGTGAGCATCTTCCCTAAAGCAGCTATTCTTTATTTTTAATTAATTTATTTACTTACAGTGGTACTGGGATTGAACCCAGGGATTTCCCACTGAGCTACATATGCAGTCTTTGTTTTTTCTCCAACTCTTTTTTATTTTTTATATTGAGATAGGATCTCACTAAGCCACTGAGACTGGGTTTGAATTTGAGATTCTCCTGCCTCGGCCCCCAAGAGTGCCGGGATTACAGGTTTGCATGGCCACGCTCGGCTTCTATTTCTGGATGTCCAATACTGTATTAGTGCAGTGCCTGGAGTCAGCAGGACCAGCTCTGTCGGGTGAATGACTGAATGGAGCCCACCCCTCAGGTGCAGTGCTGAGCGGACAACATGCAAGTACTGACAGCACAGCACGTGCTGGGGACCCCTACAAGAGCCACAGCTCCCCTCACCCCAGGGCACACACACAAGGAGCTGCTCAGGTTACCTGTCACAAGGGGGTAGTGGAGCGGTGGCTCGCTGGCCTGGCACTGTGCTCAGCGGCACAGCTGGGACAGGAGGGTGAAGACGACGGGGCCACTTCAGCGCGCCCTGTCCCAGCGCTGCCTGCCAACCCGAGTCTAAGGAGCCGGCCGTGAGGGGCCCAGCACAGGCGGCAGCCTATACTGCACAACCTCTAGGTCCCTGGGGTGGAGAAAGCTGGGGTCCCTGGGGTGGCAGAAGCTGGGGTTCCTCGGTCCCCAACCTCTCCACCCCAGGCTGTGGGCAGACAAGCGGGGACCTCAGCCCGTGTGGAAGCTCAGAGACCCGCGCCCATGTCCCAGGGCCACCTGTCCTGAGCAGGCTCAGGGGCTTTGCCGCAGCCCTCCCAAGGTGGTCACACCCTCTGCTCATTCCCTCCCGGGACCACCGGGCTCCCCAGCTCCAGCCTAAAACGACCCATGCCCCATCTCCTCAAAGCGACTTCCTGCACCAGGCCTGAAACTCCCTCCTCCTCTTCCTCCTACTTATTGGTCCCCAAAGAACAGCAGAACAAGCTCATCCCCTTCTCCCATCTGCAGCTCCTTTTGGGGTGATGGTCTCCCGCGACTCTACGGCCCCTCTCACTGTCCCAGCTTCTCGGTCCCCCCAAAAGACGTGGGCGGCTCTTTGCCCAGTCCTCTCCCTGGCCTTCCAGACTTCGGGGACGCTGGGTTAAGGGACGGGGGCTCCCTGGCCTTCACCTTGTCAAGTGGAGAAGCCCAAGAGGCTCTGGCAAGCGGAAGGTCTGACCCGGAACTGGGGCACCAGAACAAGGGTGTGGGAGCGGGGAGCGCTGCCCTCTGGCCTTCCACGATGGCCCCGCACCCCGCCGGACCCTTCCTGGCCACCGCGCTGATGCTCTGGGCCTCCGGGTGAAGGCGCAGCAGCCAGGAGGACCAGGACCCTTGGGCGGGGACCCGGGCTCTGCCGAACCAGCGCTGCCGTCGCCCTTCCTCTGAGCCAGGGCCTCCCGCTCCGATCCTGACCGTCCCGAGGCCAACTCCCGGCGCTTCTCCCTCCCAAGCCCCCGGCCGCGCAAGCCACACCTTGGAGTCGCTCCAGCGTTCTTCGGGGTCACCGCCGCTCCCTCACTCCCGGCGGCACACTTTGTCACAGCCGACGGCAGCGCCCCGCTCCACTTCCCCGCCGGCCGCCGCCTCCCCGCGCAGCCAGACGCGGGCTCCCGGGGTCCCCGGGCCCCACGCCTCCACCCCCTCCAACTTCAGAAAGTTTGGCCCGGGGCGCCCACCTCCGCGCAGGCTCGGGCCAGGCCCGCGCCCCGCCCGCGCCCCGCGCCTGACCTTCAGCGCCCCCGGCCGGCGACCACCCCGCCGCCACGGCTCCTCGCGCCCGGCTCCCAGCGCCCGCGCCGGGCCTCGGGGTCACGCGTCGCCCCCAAGCAGCCGAGGCCCTCCCGGGACAGGGCGCGGGGCGCAGGGCCCGGAACCCCACTCCGGACCGCCCACGCCCGACGCGCTCGGCCGGAGCCCCCCACCCCGCCGGGCTCCGCAGCAGCGCCAGGACCCCGCGCGCCCCCGCCCGGCCTGCCCGCCTGCCCGCCGGCGCAGCACCTCGCCCGGCTCGTCCTCCTCCAGGCCGCTGAAGCTCCACACCACCAGGCCCTGCAGCAGCAGGATGGCCAGCGCGGTGGCGATCGCCAGCTTGTAGCGCCGCACCAGCTTCTGCACCCGCGCGCTCGCCACCATCTTCCTGCCCAGGACGCGGGCGCGCGCCCAGCCCTGCAACCCCGCCGCGGGCGCGCGCGCGGGGGGTCGAGCCCCGCCCGGGGGCGGGGACTGGGCGGGGCCGTGAGAACCGCGCCTCGTCGCCTGGGGCGGGGACGGGGGCGGAGCTTGGGCCGCGGAGCCTCCCCGCAGCTGCAGCTCTCCGGCCTTCAGCGCGGCGACCGCCTCCGTGCAGGCCCGCGAGTGCACGCACGTCCCGGCGGCGGGCCCGGGGCGCGGGGCGCGGGGCGCGGAGCGCAGGGCGCGGACGGTCTGCTACCTCGGCTGGTGCCTTGGGGAGCTCAGCCCGAGCGGCGACAAAGCGAGCACTGGGTCCCCGGGAAACTCGGCGGGAGAGGTCGTGCTGGCCCCAGGCCACCTGCTTCAGACCCGTCGGTCCACATCGAAGGCGAAAGCCAACTGCTGCCCGGATTCCGGGGCGCCCCAGCCGACGCCCCCTCTCCAGGTCCCAGGCCTCTGCTGGAGTCGCGACTCCTAACTCTAGTCCCGATCTCCTGGCCCCGCGCAGGAAGCGGGGCCGGTCTGGGCCCGAGATTTAGGGTTTGTACCCTTTCCCGGGGGTTGGCGTCGCCAGCCTGGTGCCACACTGGGGAGCGTGCAGCCCTCAGCGCGCGCTGTCGTCTCTGCCCGCTGTGTCTCGGCGTCTGCTCCCGGTTCCCCGCGATGCTGCCCGGTTCACCTCCTTAGGTGTTGGGAAAGAGCCCGCGACGCTCAATTTCCAGTCGCCCGGTGGTCGATCCTAAAGCCTCCCGTGTCCGGCACGGTGAGAAGCTAAGTATCTGTGGCCTTTCCTGTGCCCCGCAGGAGGTGGGGGCTGTGTTCCGCAATGAGGCCGGACTGAGATGGTAAAACCAAGATGGAAGATTTAAAAGGAAGACTGACCGGGCTTGACTGCGCATGCCTTGTGATCCTAGCACTCAGGAGGCTGAAGCAGGAGGATCACCGAGAGTTTGAGGCCAGTCTGAACTACATGCAAAGCCCTGTCCCAGAAAAACAACAATAACAATAACAAATGCAGGGCGCAGTGGTGCACACCTGTAGTACCAGCACTGGGGAGGCTGAGGCTGGAGGATTGCCATGAGTTCCAGTCCAGCCTGGTCTATACAGTGAGACCCTGTCTCAAAGAAACCTAAATAAATAAATAATCACGACGACTTTAAAAATTACTGTAGAAGCCGAGTGTGGTGTCACACACCTGTAATCCCAGCACTAGGGAGGCTGAGGCAAGAGGATCACTGAGTTTGAGGCCAGTCTGGACTGCATAGTGAGTTCAAGGCCAGCCTGAGCTACATAGTGAGGCCCTGTTTCAAAAATCTATGGAAAAAAAAAAAAGTTCCAGAAGTTTGAAGACTATGGCAGAGGGGCTGGGGAGGAGCCAGGAGACAGCTGGGTGAAGGAACCCTAAGAGGGGGGAGTACAGGTTGGGCAGTCATTTACCAAGAAACCGTTTGTAACCCACGCCCTCCTAGCTTTAGTTCAGTGGGAGAATTTTGTTTAGATGGCCCTGTCACTACATACAGCTCACACTTGGAGGATCTGCAAAAACACGCTAGGCAGGTGGATCTGGTTTTTTTTCCTTTCCTTTTCTTTCTTTCTTTTTTTTTTTTTTTTTTGGTGGGGGCAGGGGAGGGGGACGATGGAGTCTCACATTGTAGTTCAGGCTGGCCTTGAACTCACAGTGATCTTCCTGCCTCTGCCTCCTGAATGCTGGGATTACAGGCATGCACTACCACACCTGGTTTCATTATATAGCATTTATACTTTAAAAAAACAAGGAAAAGGTCTCTAGCGACCTCTAAGATAATTACTATTGCGGTGACTGCCCTCCCTGTCTCTCTGTGTGTGATCTTGCAAGGATAAGGTCGTGTGTTTTTTGTTTTGTTTTGTCATGTGTTTTTTAGATACAGAAAATTATTTTTAAACTGGGAATGGTAGTCCACACCTGTAATCCCAGCACTAGGGAAGCTGAGGCAGGAGGATGGAAGGTTACAGCCCAGTCTGGACAGTTTGCTAATTTAGAGAGACCCTGTCTCCAATACCAATACTAACAAGAATATTAATACTAATAATATATTTTAAATGTTTTTAAGTATTTTTTTCTCCTCCTTTATGCTAGCATCTTGCCTGATTTCCTTTCTAATTTCCTTCTTTTCACTTTTCCCCAATAACAATCCGTATATACATACACATGTGCACTGGCAGTTTTTATTTTTGGAATCATTACATTTAATTTTTGGGGGGGTTCATCAGTTTTAAAAAGTGAATCATATCTTATGCATTCCCTACATCTTTTTTCTTCCCTTAACATAAATGCACAGTGGAAATTCCCCCTCAGTTGGGTGAGACAACTCTAATTCATCCTTTTTAATGACTGAGTAATATTCCCTTCCTGCTTGAAATGGGTATTCAGTAGGTTTCCAGGGCCGTGCCACAACCATGAGGCTGTAATGAACATGCTTCTAAGCCTATGATAAGTGCCTTTATTTCTGTGGTCACATTTCCCAGGACTGGAATTACTGGGGAAAAGGGCATTTTAAATTGTAATAGAAATTGCTAAATTGCTTTCTGCAAATCCTATGTGAATCCACATTTTCAGTAACAACACAGAGGGTAAATGCTCAACAGCAGGTGTGATTCTGTCTTTAATTTCTGCTACTCTGGTAGGTGAGAAGTGACCTCACTTTTTTAATTTGCACTTCTCTGCAGGCCCTGTTAATTGGTTTCTCCGCTGTTTAGATTTGCACTGTCTCAGAATGACCTCTTCACATACTCCACAAATTATTGCTATTATATCATCTTTTACTTAGCATTTTTAAGACCGAGACACTGTACCCCCCCAAAAAAATTATTGGTTTAATTTTTTTTTTTTGTCTTTTTGAAATAGGGTCTTGCTATGCAGCTATGCAGTTCAAGCTGGCCTTGAGCTCACTTTGTAGCCTGGACTGCCTCAAACTTGCAGCAATCCTCCTGCCTCCACCTCCCAAGTGCTGAGGTTACAGGCACATCGCCATGCCCAACTAAATACTATTTTTGAAATATTTGTTATCTGGGTGTGGTGTTGTATGCTTGTAACCCTGGGGTTCATGAGGCTGAGGCAGGGGGATTACAATTACAGTTCAAAGTCATCTTAGGTTGCAAAGTGAGATCTGTCTCAGGATACCAGGGGAAAAAAAGGTTTTATTGAGGGTATAAGATCATTTAGATTTGATCATAGAGAGTTCAAGGTTCATTATACCCTTCTCTAGAGTCTTGTCCTCAGGTCTCTCTATAAATTCCCTGTGCTGTTTTCTTTTATTGTAGAAAGTCTGGAAAATACAGAATGGTAGCTGGAGTTTAAGGCCAGCCTGAACCACATCATGAAACTGTGTCAAAAAGACCAAAAACAAACAAACAAATAAACAAAAAAGTAGCTGGGCGAGATGGAGCATGCCTACAATCCTAGCACTCGGGAGGCTGAGGCAGGAGGATTGCTGTGAGTTCGAGGCCAGCCTGGGTTACATGGTGAGACCGTCTCAAAAGAAAACTGAGCTGAACCAAACCAAAGCAAAGTAAAAAGACTCAGCAACAACAAAAAATTAAAACGTTGAAAATGGGCCAGGGGTACAGCTCATGGCAGAGGCCCTAAACTCAATTCCTAGGCTCTCCAAAAATCAGTCAAGCAAATCAACAAAGCAGCAACAGCTATGCAGCCCTCAAGCATTTGAAAAGCCTTGTCAGCAAAGGTGTCTACACTGGGAGCCATGGGGAGCTCACTCTTTGGTAATTTTAATTTTTCCCTCTTACTTAGTAGTGTATTCAAAATGTGTGCTGCTTTTTTTTTTTCCTCAACATTGTAATTTATGAATGTTTTTCTGGAGAAAAAAAATGAAAGAGCCCACTGCACCGCTCTTCTTTTTCTTTTGCGGTTATTTTGTTTATGATGAATGTCAACAGTATGGATTATTCCAAAAGTGAAAGGGGCACGTGTCTTTCCTTTTCCCTCGCCGCTGGCCGAGAGCCCAGGTGTAAACAGATCGCGGCTGGAACGTTCTGCTCCTGCAAATCATGCTGCTGCCACGCGGGGGCGCCACCGGGAGCAGGCCCACAATTGCACTTACTGATAAGACTGTTCGAATCAGGGTCTCAACTGCAACCGGGGCTGGCCTCGAACTCTTGATCCTGCGTCAGCCTCCTGAGGGCTGGGATTACAGGTGTGAGCCACCTCACCTAGCTTTCTTCTTATGTTTTGAGACAGGGTTTCCCTAGATTGCCCAGATTGGCCTGGGACTCATAGGCCTTAATTAGAAGTTGCCCTGATGCGACCCTGACTGGCCCCGAGGCCCAAATAATGCCCGGGCTTCACACTCCTGGGCTCGCACCCTCGGCTCGGCGCTTTCACCCGGGTCTCCCGTGCCCAGTGTGTTCCCACCTCAAGGAGTGGCGCCCCTGACCCTAGGTGACTGAGGCAGTAATGAGAGAGGTTGACAGTTCGTGTGTGACACACCCTCCATGGGTCAAACACTCAATAGTGAGAGAGACCCCATCCACACTGAGGCTTGAGCCCAGGGCCTTCGCACTGAGCCACGCCCCCAGCCCTGTTTAGTTTTTGACAGGAGTCCCACTGCATTGCGACAGAGGCTGCGCTCAAATTTAGGATTCTCCTGCCTCAGCCTCCCTAGTGCTGGGATTGCAGCGTGCGCCACCACGCCTGGTGCGACCACAGAACTAAATCCGCCCGACAAAAAGAGGGGAGTGGATTTCCTGTTTGTTGTTCATGAAAGAAGAGAAAGGAAAGCATGAGGAACCGCAGCCACCACCAGGGCGCACAGACCGCGCACGGTGCGGAGCCATGAGGGGCGTGGAGAGACGCACCCCTCCCCCAGGACCTCAGGAAGGCACCCCGGAAACCTGCTCTAAAGTGGCACCCAGATAAAAATCCTGAGAACAAAGAAGCAGAGAGAAAATTTGAAAAAGTGGCTGAGGCATGTGAGGTGTCTTCAGCTGCTAAAAAACGCGACATCTGTGACAGGAAGGCTGAGACGGGTGGAGAGGTGGGAGCCACTGTGACAGTCCATTTGAGTTTGGGTTCACATTCTGGAACCTGGATGATGTCTTCGGGGAATTTTTTGGTGGAAGGGGTGCATTCGAAGACATTTTTGGGGTTCCCAAGGAAGCAGAAGTCATGGGGAGAGCGCTTTTTCTCCGCCTTCAGAAAGAAAGGGAATGGGTTTGGTGAATTCTTTGGGGGAAAACACAAGACACAAAGGAAAACGAAAACTCCCAGCCTCAGGGGCTTCCTGCAAACTACAGTGTGGCAAGCACCAGCCAAGCAGCCTGGCCACTGGAGTGTGAACTTGCTACAGGTGAAATTCCGTTGGGGGCTCATCTGACAACAGCTTGCAGATTACAATGCTCAGAGAGATAAAAGAAGACATAGCTTTGAGACAGGAATTAGTGACGCAGGAGTTAGGTTTCTATCGGGCAGTGAGGACAGCGGCCCCAAATGGACTCAGGAAGCCCAAAATGGAGTCTACAACCCTCCAGGGATCCTACAAAGACATCTGACAGGTGTCCCCAGCTATGGGGAACCTTCCCCCGGCTGATCAGACAAGCCACTGGCCCAAGGGCATGTGGGCCCTGCACGAACAACCCCGTAAACACTGCGTATTAAATTGGACCCTAAAAAGTATACAGACTGTCTTAAGACAAAATTAAGAGCAAAAGGTTTGGAGTGCGGGATTCTAGGGATATAGCTCAGTGGCAGAATGCTTACCCAGCATGCATAAGGCCCTAAATTCAATCCTCAGTACTGGAAGAAAAAAAAAAAAAAAAAAACAAACTAGAAAAAGCAAGTGTTTGGAGAATTTCTGTATGATCCTGTTTCTTTAAAACATAGAAGTGAGCAGAGTGTGGTGGTGTACACCTGTCATTCCAATACTGGGGCAGCTGAGGCAGGAGGAAGATCAGGAGTCCAACCTGGGCTACAGAGCAAGACCCTGTCTCAAAAATAAATAAAAATAAAAAATAAAGGTCACCGTTTCATCACAGAGATCTTTCCTGTTTCATTTTACCAGACACTCCCCTAGGTTAATCTAAACATAGGTGATTTCTTTCAAATGCCTGCATGTTATTTATGACTTTAGCACAAATACACCCTTACTTATTACACTGTTCCCCTGTCACTGGCCATTTGGGCCATTGCTAGCTATTTTGACACTGTAGGTATTGCTGCGGGACACATCATAGTCTGCAGGGCCTGATGTCTTGCTTTTCCTATGATGGATTTCTGGGCATGGGACGGGTGTGTACATTTCAATATTTTTGTTGTTGTTGTTGTTTTTTGAGCAGGGCTGCAGTTTTTTTTTTTTTTTTTTTTTTTTTTTTTTTTTTTTTTTTTTTTTTTTTTTTTTTTTTTTTTGCAGTACCGGGGATTGAACTCACAACCTCGCACCTGCCTGATAGGCATGTAAGCCACTGAGCCAAACTCCCGGCCCTTGTTGTTGTGTTTTGAGACAGGGTCTCTCTACACAGTTCAAGCTGGCCTTGAACTCATTGTGTAGTCTGAGCTGTGTTTGAACTCACAGTGACCCTCCTGCCTCAGCCTCCCAAGTGCTGGGACTACAGGCGTGCACCACCATGTCTAGCTCATACATTTAAATTT
>RJWM01015150.1:0-48618 GCA_004363535.1 Dasyprocta punctata
GTGAGAACGGTAACCAATATAATTCCTTGGCTCTGTGTTAAGCAATACGGGACCAAGTATTATGGTTTGTGTTTGGATCCCCGCCCCACCCAAGCCTCATGTAATCATGGACGGGATTGAGTCTAGTGTTCATGATTGGTTTGCTGTCTGGTGCTGGGATTGGTGGTGTGAGTGCTGCACCCACCCAGGGGTGGAGCTGGCATACAGTGTAAGGATGGGAAGAAGCCATGTCTTTCCTCTTTTTGTGCTGTTCCTGCTTGCTGTTTGTGGTGGCCGTGAAAGGCTGCCCTGCCATGCCATCCTGCCTCGGAGCCAGCTGATTATGGACTGAAATCCCCAAAACTGTAAGAAATAAACCTGCCTTCCATAATTTTGGGCATCAGGTATTTTGTCTCAACAATGGGAGAAAAGTTACCAAGACACTAAGCAAAACTAACTTTACTACTTTCTTTCGGAAATGTCTGTACCTGGAAGATAAGCCTGTGAACTCACTACCATACCTAACTTATCAACAAGAGCGTCTTTCTCACGTGGACATATTTCTAGACAATTGTTGGATTGTGCTTAGCAATATGAAGTTGTATCTTGAACTCTGCTGCATCCAACCAGGTCTCTGCTTGCAAAATCTGACTTGTGCCTCTCATCCCAGATTCCAAACCTTATAAATATCTTACTTCAATTTTCCATTTTAAGACATACTAAAGCTCTTCCAAGGTGATGTCTCCCCCCTTATAACTGGAAGCCTAAACTCAATTTTGTTTCATCAGCTGATCCTTGGGGTGGTCTCTTTGGGGAGTTGACATTTGGTACTATTAATCATTAAGGTGAAGTTGGGAGATTTGGGAAGTAATGAAATATGTCACTAGAAGTCCTTTCCTGTTTTCTCCCCACCCCCAAATGTGTATCTACTTAACCTTTTTGTCTGGGTAAAATGAAATATTGAGACTTTAGGAAAATAAGGTCTTTGAACTGCCTGAGAAAGGTGAATCCCTTGTTTTTTAAAGGGGATTATATCTTGTAATCTCCTGAGACAGATGTTCAGACTCCACAACACATAATGCCAAAATAAAATAAAACCAATCAAAACTCCAAAGCATTTTAAGAGAATACTTTTCTGGGCAACCGAAATAAGAAAATAATTTTAAAGATAAAACACTCAGCTAGCTGTGTAAGAGCAATAATCACGAGGGCCAAAATAAACAGTCATGATGGAGACAGCATCACTTTCATAAAAGAAATTTTGGAAACACTTTGAATTAGTTGGGAAGAGTGATCAGCTTTGAGCTTGAAGTCTCATGTCAAGTTCTCTTTTCTGATTTTGCCACTGTGAGATTTCTTCTAGCTATGGGATAGCAGACACACTTCATTAACCCACACACATAAAAGCACCTCACAGCTTCTCAGGAATCTCTGTTATGCCTCTAATGTATGTGTATATATACCCAAATCCGTGAAAGTCTCCATAGGAGTAACAGTGTATGTGTACATTCAAATTTCTTGCAAATTCTTCCCATCTTTAAAACAGGCATTTCATTTCAAAGTCACAGTTGCAGCAAATCTTCTGACAGCAGTGAATTGCTAAGTAAGTAAGCAAAAACCTTACTAGTACATAAGGTTTTTGAGTCTCAGACAAATTCCTGTCTTCCATGATTTAATGATCAATTACTTCTATGAAACTAACTTTCTTCTTTTTCTGTTATTAGTTGTAACTTGCTATTGTTCATCAAAAACAATGATGAGGAGAAAGTCATACAGTCAGTCCCCTCATAGTGACTCTTCCTTGTCCATTGTCCCTAAGCGAGGCCCAACTGTGAGGAATTGAGGGCCCTCCACACTGGAGCTTCTTCCCTTTGCGCTTTGATGTCCCTTCATGACTCCTCCCATGCTTCCCTATCATCCAGAGATGACAACTTCTTCAGTGTTTCCAGTTTACTGCATTGCTCACTTTCATTGCAGGTATCCCAGTCCTGCCCAGGCTCAGTCCCTCCTTTTCCATACTTCCTGAAACATCTTATTTTATTCCCAACTATGGATCTAACTGTGTCCCCTTAAATTCATATGACAAAGTCCTAACCCCTAGAATCTCAGAATGTGACTTCATTTCTACAAAGGTTCCCCAAGAGAGTGGATTAAATTAAAATTAGTTTATTTGGGTGGATGCATCCCATATGATTGAGGTCCTTAAAGAAGGGAAAATTTGCAGTCAGAGAAACACCAGGGGTGTGCACAGAGCAACGATGCTGTGAAGACACAGGGAGAAGATGGCGAACTATAAATTGAGGAGAGAAAGGAGGCTTTAGGAGAAGCAACCCTTCTCACACGGATTTCACATTTGCATCCTCTAGCATGGGGAGACTGAAAATGCCTGTTGCTTAGGCTGCCTAGCCTGATGTTTTGCTATAGCAGCTCTAGCAGAGTAGTATACCCTGAGATTGTGTGAATGAACTCTCTAGTTTTGTTGGTTGCCTTCTTTTCCTCAAAGTAGTCAGTATGTATGACAATTTCACAATCATTGCATTGCTCTCAGAATGTGGCATGACTTTTCTAAAATTATGTTTATCTGCAGAGACAGCGAGACTTTACAAGCAGGTAACCTCCTATGTATGTGTTTTTGAAAAGCTTCTTTCCTCTATAGCACCCAGATAGGAACTCTATGCTTGGTGCCTCTGGCCCACTGGAATGACTGTGCACCATGCTCATCAAAAAGCTCTCTGAAGATTCTCATGCCGTCCCACCCAACAACACCCCAACCTCAGGGATCTGTCATTCCCATGCTCACAGAGCTTCAGTTGGCAAAGGTATCCTTACTTCTTACATTTTTTCTACCTGCCCAACACTTTGATAGGTAATAATCTATTAAATAACAAGGGCTATACTCACCTAAAGGAATCAAATTGTGAAAATTCATGTAAAGTGAAGAACCACCTAGCAATGCACAGACTATATTTTTAAAAATTAGATTTACTTAAAGTGGGATAGACCAAATACTCAATGAACCTGATGTGGCATATGTGTGTTCTTTTGGGGAGAGGGTACCAATGAACCTGATATGAAAAAAACAATTTTATGAATAAAACACTGCTAGGTTTTATGGTCAAATTTAAATGCTAATTTGGATATTACATATTTTGTTGTTTTTATTCATCTTTACTAAGATGACAGAAGCAGCTAATTTGACTCAACTGAATTAACTTCTTTAAAAATTAGTGTTGGCATATCATGGGTAGAAATATGAGCAAATCATCTCAGGAACAATTTTATACTTCAAACCTTGACAAAGAAATATTATATCAGTGACATCATGAAAAATGCCTAAAACCAAATTATTTCTGTGTCAGAGTTGCTCTTTACAGCTCTAGTTCCCATAGGTCATTTTCTATTTCAGATAACTTGTCCTATTGTCTTTACAAGTACAAGTGTACTTGTCAGGCCTACAGTCCTGATGTTTGGTTCAGAAAATATGGTCATTGTAATTATAGTTCTTCCCAGGGTGAGGAAATGAGAATCTAACTCATAATCCTTTTATCATCCAGTTGGATGATTTATTTCTCGCCAAATGAGAATGGAGAAATTTCAAGGACAATTTATCTAATTCTTTCTCAGCATATAATTTTTTAAAAGAATCTTGCCCTCATCAGAAAAAGCACGTTTTCAAGAAACATTCTTTAAAGATACTGATCTCTTGTGCATTCCGCAGTCTCTGATATACCTTAAATAATTGTCCTAATTAGGCTACAAGATGAGTTTGTAAATCTATTTTTTTTTCTTTACTTGAGACATCACATATTATTTCTAAGTTGTTGCGGTGATTATTGTATCATCAGGTTTCTGTTTTCCAAAGCAGAGTGATTAAAAGCTGCATTCAGCTTCTCTGTTCCACTGTTCAAAGCATAACCAACCTTCTCCCTCTACACCATCCAGTCCTTTGTCTGCTCCTAGATCCCCCTGCACTCTGGGACCTTCTTACAGTATTGAACCATAACCACCTATGGCCACCCCTGGGGTTGCGCTGGTTCACATTTAAAGTACTATATCATGTGTTAGTGTTTTATATTGGTCTCCAGAAGATCAAAAAAAGACAAATACAATAGCAGCCATTCACAAATTGTGTAGAGCAAGAGCAAAGGTATCAAATCTCCCCGTGCCTCTCATGACTGCCAGGGTTGCTTTCTGAGCAAGAAGAATCAGTGATTACAGTGATTTACAGAAGGGGTCAGGTTTGGGGGCCTAAGAATTACCTAACTCATGAGTATGTTTTATACTCAATTATGGGTAAAGTAACTTAAAATAGCATGAATATTATTTAAAACAAAAATGAAATCATAGCACGTACCCGAAGACTTCTGAGCTTTCTATAACATGGAATTTATAGACATGCAGGGTAGACATGCTTGCTGCAAACTTCTTGGTTTCCCCTTTCAGGACCCATTATATCTAGTTTTGGAAAAATCCCTGGGACTGGGTGGGTGGGGATGGAGGTTAGCAGGGCAGGGCTGGCAGGGAGGCAGGGTGGCAAGTGAGGAGGTTGTGTGAAGATTTAGCAGGGCCTGAGTGATCAGAGTGAACATGGAGCCCAGGCAGGTTTGTGAACCAGGAGTGTGACCTCTGCCTGCTGAAGCTAAGTGGGATCAGGGCAGCAGGGGATGGTGGAGATGATATCAAGCTCCTGGCCTGAACAAGTGGGTGAATGCCATTAGCAGCTTTTCTGTCTGGGATGTTCGTGTCATTGGTGGATGTCTTTACTCCAGTGGTCGTCATATAGAATCCCCACCTGTGTGCATCTCAAGTAAGGGCAGAGTCTTTTAACCCATCTTTGTGCCTTTGATTTCTGGTTTAGGGCTTGTTTCATTGTCAGTGTTCAAAAAGTTCAATTACAAATAGGAGTGACAGAGATCATTGTCCTGGTTAGTAACATAGATAGAAGTCACAACAACTTCAATGTCATCAGTTCACCCATTGAAAGCAGGTAACCTAGGCTTAATAAATGTGAATTCTCATATTAGTTTGAGAATTATTTTACATCTGATTAATGTAATATCTTGTTTTTTTTTAGTGCAGACAATAAACAAGATTCTGTTTTTTTTTAATACTGGGCCAAACCAGGAATCTGTCTGTATTTGTGGGGTTTAGAAAAGATTACTGGCTCAACCTAGTATAAAATGCAGTTTAATTAAATTAGAATCCATTAGTTTTAAGAATTCTGATCTTTGAAGCTTATTCTTAAGAGATGAAAAATAAAAGCTGAAGACAAGCATAAAGCATTTGAAAATCACAAATGCAAAATAGAACCAGTAGCCAGAATATATAAGACCCAATAATAAGCATAGAACCCCATAAAAGAGTGAGATAAAATATCTGTGGGGGACTTTGCCAAGGAGGAGATATGAATGGCAAATCAAACAAGGAAAGTACAAAGTAAACCGTCTATGAAGTAGCTCTACACACCAGTAAGAATGACTAAAATTAAAGTATCCTAAAAATGTGAACCCAACAATATCAAGTGGTCATGGGGATACAGACACATATCTTCCATACAGTCTTGGTGTAAATCTAGGACTAGTGCAGCACTTTGGAACAGAATTTGGTATCTTTTTTACAAAGCTAAATATATAATTATCTTTATGACCTAGCAACACTAAACCTCAGTAACTTCCCAAAGGACATCTCTATTCATACAAAAATCTGTGCATGATTATTTATAGTGTCTTTGTCCATAATCGACCCACACTTGAAACAATGAAAGTCTTTTTTTCCTAGTGGTGACAATGGATAAATAAACCTGGGTATGCTTGGGTAATGGAATACTACTCAGTAATAATAAACAAGAAAGAATAAATACTGACTCTCAGATGTATCACATTAAGTGCAAAGAGCCAGACTCTGATATTAGGAGGATGATTCCCTCTATATGAAGTTCTCAAAAGGGACTGTATGTGGATAGGAGATAAATGTGTGGCCTCTAGAGGCTGGTGCTAGAGAAGGTATTCATTACAGAGGACTGTGAGGGAATTCTTTTAGGGTAATGGAATATTTTTATGACTTGGTGATGCTTTTCTGACCATATGTACTTGACAAAACTCATAGGACTGTGCACTAACAAGAATAAATTTTATGGGATGTTAATGATATCTCAATAAAAATTCAGCTAAGTAAAGGAGGCAGGCAGGGATTTGTTTGAAATTTTTCATGAAGTCCTTGAAGCTGCCCATCTCCTAGGTGTACTTCTGGAGCAGATACCAGGTGCTGAGTCTTCCAGATGCAATAGGCTAGTAAGGGCTTTCTAGGGCTGCCCTTAACCTCACCTAAAAACAATGGTGATAAATAAGTACTACCTGCATTGATGAGTACTTTGCAATGTTCTGAGACTCACTGGGTCCTCTCTGAGTCTCACAGCAGCTCTGTAGGTGGAGGAGAGCTGACCTGAACATCTCTGCATCACCAGGTGTGAACTGACCAGTGTGAGATGGAGTCCTGTCTCCTGGGTCTCAGGATCTGCTCTCCTGTTTACATGGTATGTGCTTCTTCTCTCTTGCTGGTCAATCATACATCATTTTTTCACTAGTGGGTTTTAAGGAAAATGTTTTGTGTCTTATTTATTATTTACTTATTTATTTGGACTTGAATTCAGGGCTGCTGAGCTATGTATTCTCAACCCTTTCTTTCTTTCTTTTTTTATTTTAAAAGGCAAAAAGATAAAAAAGGGTAGAAAAAATACAGAATTTCAAAAACAAAAACAGTAAGAAATCAATACTACTTAATATATTACATATTGTTATCTTAAAAGTAGTTGTTCAAGTTATGAGATCTAGGCATAAAAAATGATCAGACATTCAAACAATGACAACACAAATTATTCTTACTGATGAACTAACAGAGAATTAGTCATATAGTTATCTATCTTGCATACTTATACATACATATAGTTATATGTGTATATCTACAAACATACAATCTTTTCCTTTCTTCCAGAATTGAAAAACATCAGGCCTCCCAAATTCAAAGACCCAATCTAAAAATAGGCATCAGAGATGAACATGCATTTCTCAGATGAAGAAACACAAATCCCAACCCTTTCTTGACTGATTGATTTTTAAGTTTTGAGATAGGGTTATCCTTAAATTGCCCAGGTTGGCCTTAAACCTGCTATCCTTCTGCCTCAGACTCCCAAGTAGCTAGGATTACAGGATGTACTACCACACCTGGCTTGTGCCTGTACTTACTTCCACTTTGTGGAATCTCCTTAGGGAATTCAAATGTATTCTAAGTAGGAGACATGTGATAGATAGCACATGGGTAGCCTAGGCAGTGAGCAAATACCTCAGATGTCCTCTTGCAAAAAGAAGATAGAAGATGACAATGGTATGAAACATCATTTCCCATTTAAAACCATCATTTCTTGGACATTAACTTTTTAGGGCCTTGGAGAGCCTGCAGCATCTGGTGCTCAGCTTCCCACAGGAATGTGTCTTACCAGAGGGCGAAGGGCTGCGCCTCAGCCTTCCTTTCCTCTCTAGGAGCTGCACACTTTCCAGGGCATGAAAGACACCAGGGAGACCTGGTCTTGACCCTGGTGCAATGGTACCATAAGCCTGACCAGTGGCATCTCTTGGAGACTTGTTGCCCACTCAATGCTTCCTCTATTGGAAAACAGGGCGCTTTGGATTAGGAAGTCAGACTGAAGAGGTCACAGACTTGGTCACAGATTCAGGGAGGGCCTGACAACCTGTGGATTTATTTTGCTGAACCTCACTTTCTTCATCTCTAAAGTGTCAGCGATCATTCTTTAGGGATATGGTTGGGATGAAATCAAATAGTCCGTGTAAAACACCTTGTCCAGTCTCTGACCCAAAGCAGCATGTGGTGAAGCCATACTCTCTTGCCACCTTGCCTGTGCTAATATACTTGCTGTGCCCACAGCCCCATGGAATAGAATGTAAGCGGTCTGGTCAGGAACTCAGCTCCACTCCAACTAGCACCCACCCTGTCTCTGTTCTGTGTGGGTATGTGTGTGTAGGGAGGATCAGGGAAGGCAGGTGTGCCCTCTGTCCCCAGAGATACACTCCAGTCCAAGTCTGACAGCAGTAACTAGCTGTGTCTGAGTAGGAAAGCCTACTTTCTTCTCTGAACTTTTGTTTGTTCTCTGTTCCGCCAGACTAGCCACTAACTAGAGTCTGGCTCCTATTCTGAAGTTGTGGCAAAATTATTATTGAAGCAGGATTTATTTCCTTTTATGAATATTCTGTTGTCTTTGGGCTGATGAAAGGTTGCAGACTCATTTCTGGGACTTCAGCCTCTTTGTCCTGATTGGGATTAGACCACTTACAGAGTACAGTGAACTAAATTAGAACTAGAATGTGCATTAGCTTTGGGAGGAGTGTGGGGATAGTAAGTGTATAGACAGCATGGGGGTGGTGGTACTGTTGAGAGCTTAAATCTCTTTGAAAACTCACTTCAGATGAGCACAGGGGCGACTGGTAGCCTGCTTGCTGTGGCCCTCTATGTGCCTGGATAGGGGTACATCCTTAGCTTGATACCTGACTTCCTGTTGCAACATACCTGTTGCCTGTATGACTGTTGCTTGTCATTTCATAAACTTCAGGGAGAACTGAAGTTCAGATTCTTCAGTGACAGTGTGCTGCTGTGGTTTCCATGACTGATAAAAACTATTTAAGGTAGATGCTCCTCTACCTCCAAGTCCCAGGTAAACCAGGAAATTCCAGTAGCCCAGGGAGATATTGTTGTCCTGAGAATTTTCACATCATTTTCCTTCGTGGGTTTCCCCGGTGTGTAAAATGACCTCTAAATATGCTGAAATTCTTTGAAAATACCACACACATGGGCGAACATGTCTTGGATCTACTAGGGCTGGGGAACTCTGTCTCAGCAGTTAACTTGGCTTATCCAAGGTCATACACAGCACAAGATGGATTCAGGCCAGCTCTGTTCTCAATGGAATAGCTGCTGTCAGGGAATAGGAGAGGTGGGTGATTAATTTGCTCTAAAACATTTCCCTCAAGGCTCTGCCATGGTGACTAAAATTCCCACCTTTACAGTTCACTAGATTTTTCTAGTATTGTATCCAGAGAAGTCCTAAAATAAAATTCAAGTTTGTCTGTGGAGACTGGTACCTTAAACTATGCACATTTCCCGTGATGGGGTCATCAGCCTAGTTGTCAGAGGCTGTCTGGGTGTCTGGCACAGATTCAATTGTAATGTAAATTGAATCTGGGGAAGGACAGATTTAGGCACCTTCCTGAGTTTTGAATGAAGAATGCCAGGAATTTTTACAGAAAAGAGCAAAACTGAAGAATTCTAAAGACATGTTTCAGTTTACCATTTTGCAAGAATAGGCCTTGACTAGGTGACTGCAAATTTTGGTTTCGAATATCACCTCTCTCCCCACCCCCTTTCCTGCCACAATATGATCAGTTCTTATAAACCAGGAGAGCCTTCTCAGCTTTTATCTACTATGAAAAAATTGCAGTCCTTTTGGTCCTCGCAAAGAAGTCATCTTTAACGCTGTAAGTGCTTATCAATTTTCCTCTTGGTTCCCAACTGAGAGAAGCCCAGGATCCAGGCAGAACATGTGTGTAAAAGGCCTCACTGTTTCCTCAAGCTCCTGTCAGGGCTTCAAAGTGAACAGCTCTCTGACAACCAAAGGAAAAAAAAATGCCTAGTTGGGTTTTCACAAACTAATTAAACGCTGTAGAGTTTCCTGAGAAATACCTTCTCCTGTTCTGTCTCCTTCTCTGTTGCTTGGAAATGGGATTGAGGTTGGAAAGCAAATCAGAGAGCAGTTCCAACTGTGTTTTTGTTTGGACTGTGTTGACATACTAAAGCCCCATTGCTTCAATTGCTGGCAGAGGGGCAAGATGGAGGCTTAGGGAGAGGAGGAAGTAACAAATACAAAAGGCACTGTGCCACCTCCATGTGAGAATTAAGCCCACCGCTGAAACTGTGCCCGGCACAACCAACACACACTGACTATTAACTGGTCAGCTTTGTTCCTGAGGGCAGGGAAAGCAAAAATCAAAATGAATAATGTAAGCATTCATGATGCAATTCTGGCACTCCATGTTATGGGAAAATAAAAATAAATGTTTATGCTGGCTGATTGTAAAATCTCCTACTACTTCCTTTATTCCATCTTGTGCTTTTAAATAGAACACATTAAGCTCACCAGGGGAAGCTGGCTCTGACACAGCACTGTGTCCCTCTTCATGAAATGAAAGCAATCTGTCTGACTGGGACATTGAGGACCAGTAATTTACTACCTCAGCTGTAATTTTAAATGCTCCCCCACTGCAGGAATTGAGGCTTTCTTCCTATAATTATAGTGGAATCAAAAGACTAGCGCACTAATGTATTGAGCCACTATGCCAGTTATTTTAAATAGTGGCTTCTCAGACAATATGTTTTTAATATGTCATCCATACGAAGTTGTCCGAATCAAACCTGTCTTTTCTTTTTTTCCTTGTTATTTTTGCCAAAAATAACATTAGTAATTAAAAACTAAAATATTTGTGTGTGAGAAAGAAGAAAAAATGTACCAGCAGATTTAAAATAAAGTCAAGTTGTTGCCTAGTCTATTACAGAACAACTCTTAAGGCAGAGATTCAGGATGGTGTGTCAAGGATTGTTTAATGGGAGCAACCACCTGGGAAGGTGAGGTGCACACTGTATGCCTTGTTCCAGGTCTCTGCTGAGAGCAGCCATTTTCCTTTAGGAAACACCCCTGCTCCCTGTTGTGGAGTCAGTGGGAAGGTGCTACCTGGTGTTTGTATGTGGTGTATAAAGAATTCTTGTCTAACTTAATCTAGGAGCACTATTTTTATAATCAGCTGATAGAGCACAATACTGATATAGACTCCAATTACTTTATATATCCTATTCAACACTCCACTGTGGAGTGGATAGCAAGCAACTAATGATGGAGAATATGACAGACATCTCCAGGTGTGCCATTAGGGTTGTTTGGGTAATTGGACTTTTCTCATACCGCAGAGCAACACCTTTCAGTCTGACCTAGCCAAAGAACAAATGACCATCTTCTTTCTTTTGACTCAGATATTCAGTTACTTTTCCTTACTGCCAAAATGACAACAGTGTATATGACAAAACTGGTACTGAAAAGATGCTGAGATGATCACAGAAGATAAACCACTGTGCTCTCCTGAGATCCCTTTTATGACTTCTGAATTATTGAGTATAAAATCTGGAAGCAGGCTTTGAGAGCTATGCCAGCAATTTTGTTACTCTGCAGATGAGAACGCTGTGGCTCAGAGTTGGAGTGACTTGCTCATGTGGCACACAGCTGGCCTGATCACCTGACCACAAGTTCACGTTCTTTCCACAGCAGTGAAGCTTTCTCGCTATTCAATCTGTTAAGATTGCCCTCTAGGAATTCGTTGTGGCCTCCAGCTGCATTCATTTCTTCTCTTTCCTACATAAAATGCTGATTACAGACGTTGAAGGAGTCATTTTTGTTAGAGAAGAAATTCCAGGCTGAGTTTAATTTGGGATACTTCTTTAGCACAACATCCTAGAATAGGACCTCTTTCCTCCTCTACTTCTATAGAGCGTGTCATTCCCTGCTCAAAGTCATTGAAGTCTATAACTTTCTCTTGATTGAAAAACTGCAAGATTTTCATTTAGTATTTAGTAAACACATCTTGACTTAGGTCATCTCTGTTCCATATCCTATTTGCATTTCTTATTCTGATCTTAGAATTTGTCTTTAAAAGTGCAAAAAAATTTTAAAACCATTTGCTAATTCTGATTTCACTTAAATAATCAGGTGATAATATCACATTTTAAAATATCACACTTTTACATTATGTAAATTACATTTAGAGTTTTCTTGAGAAACTCCAAATAATAGAAATCTCTAGATTTTGGGGAGAATGATTAACACAAAAATTCTGAAACCATTTTATTAAGTATATTTGATGGTAGTTTTATTAATTGGTTACTTATTCATTCCTACATGTATGAAATACTTTTAAATTGCCTACTGTCTATAAGGTGTGATTGTTTTCAATATAAGTTCATTTGAAAGATGTTATGTACATGTGTACTTTATGAAAAGGTGCATCACTTACTCATGTTTCAAAAACAATACAAGGGTTGATATAAATACAGTATATGTTTAAATAAAGAATTATTGCAGTAAAAGACACATTATTATTCATCCCCTTCAAAATCACCCTGTGAACACACTTATCCATCATTCTTGCCAATGTCTGAAGCAGTCTGGAAACCTTCTTTCATGAGTGTCTTTAAGAATAGCATAAAAAATATGGTGAATGATGCTGCTAAGTGCCATCCAACAGGCTTCTAAAAATATTACACTATGTCCTCATCCACTTTGTTCACTGGTATTGACATCGTGCTGGCTTCCCCAAAGTCAAAATGACCATGAAACATGAATGTTTTGAATCAATTTAAGACAATGAGACAGCCACAGCTGTGCAACTAAAGTGAGGAGGAGTATTCTGAGGAGGAACAATGGTAATGCATTTTTTACCTTAATAAAATTTTTAAAATGTATATATTCATGGTATGTTTGAATCAAACTACATGCATTCATTCAGTCCAGGGGCAACAGATTGTACTCCAAATTGTTGAGGAAAACTTTTATTTCTGTACACTGTAGGCTCTGCTGTGTTAACAGTGACATGTTACAAGATAATTGAAAATGTTGAAGTGAAATTTGCAGAAATTTATATTTAACAGAATAAAAATGGCAATTTAAAAACCTTGACTAACTCAGAATATCATTAAAGATGTATTTCTAACAAGTTCCTTTCTTAAGCTGCAGGAATTTCATTTATCTGTGTGTGCATATGTTTATAAGAGCTTTTTAACAACCAGAATTTATTGTAAACACATAATTTCAGCTTTTATTAACTCAGAAACACCAATTTTTTGTGAATTTTATGACTCATATTGTGGATTATATGTACATGATTGTAAAATGTAAGTATGGATAAAAATCTATAGAATCAATTGCTTGTAAGAACCAAAGAAAAGAACTCATAAAGACATCCTCGCATTTTTATCAGCACAGCACCCTACTGGGGAATGATCCCAAAGGAGTGGTTTTTCAGCATTAAAAGAACAGGAACTCACTATTTTACAAAGGATTTCATTCTACAGAGCCCTGCAGAGAATTTTCTTAGATTAGTACAATTTGACTCCTTGAAAATCTACCCACTGGCTTCCTTCTGAAATTCTACAAAGCTAGTAGAACTCTATTTTCACAAGCTTTCAACTGTTGGAAGACCACTGATCTCATTCTGTTCTTCAATTTCATCTTTGTTTTTATTTTTTTCGGAGTGGTGATGGTGAAACTAGTGCAGAAATTTGATGCTTTCTTATTAAACTTTATGTTGCTTATTTATATTATTGCAGCCTAGGGAATTACTTTTGCATTCGTATTCTAATATCCATTGCATTATCCATACTTCTCAGTTTGTGTACTTCCATGATTATATGATGTATTTATACACCTAAAATATTGAATAAGACAGGATCTCACACTTCACCAGTGCAGATCATTCTTCCTGTAAACAGTAGTCTTTGGATATGGTCACTTGAACAAAACTGTAATGAAACTTTTAGTTGTGGTCATTTAAATGGTAAAAAATCAAGTTTTCATATGCTGTAATTCAATATATGCTGCATAATTTTGCATCAAAAAAACTAAATTAGTCTGAGAGTTCAAATGCACATTGAACTTCTACTTTGTACCAGAAAAATGAGACTAATGAGATGAATAAGACATGTGTTGGCACTTGAGATACAAGAAGTACTGATGCTTCTTTAGAGAGATTGCATCTGTAGTGTCATTTGGAAACTATAGCAAATGTAATGGTAGGAGAATGCATAGAGTAATAAAGAGAGTGGCAGTGATCACATAGTCTTTTATGGAAACTTTTTCTAAAGAACTAGTAGGAAAGTCAGTCACAGGCATAAGAACAATCCAGATGAGGAAACTGCATGAGTAAAAGGCAGAAGTGTCACCAGGAAAGCATGTCAGTGAGGTGGTGGAGCTCCACAGTGTTGGAGGTGGGGCAGGAGGGAACATGTCAGCCTCAGGCAGGCAGGTCCTTGTTTGTCTTGCTAGGGATTCTGGACTGTCTTGGGTAGAAGCACTAGTTAGAAGACAGAAGAAAAAAACTGGTGAGAGATCATGGTGCCTATGGCTACAGTAATCTCTTGATCTAGCAATCTAGAAATATTACAAAAGGAATTTCACCTAGCATGACTTCTTAGCAAATCTGTCCCATTGCTTTATTCATATTTTAAGTATCTGTTAATGATCTGTGGTATGATCTTCCCCAAAATTTTTCCTAAGATTGATGCTATGCTAAGCTTTAGTTTTCATAATGTGTACTTATCCTTTTTGAAAGTCAGGAAATAATTGTTTCATGTCAGTACTGAGGGAACTTACCAACTCTTGGGGTGGAGTGCTTTCCATAGAAAGATGTTTTTTTTTTTTCTATGGAAAGCATTGCCATAGAAAGAAACATCTGTCTGAAAGTTTGGCATTAGAATTAGAATTGTTTTAAGGATCTGAAAGATCAATATGACTGAAGTAGAGAAAGAAGTGAGTTGAGTGAAAACATAACTGATCTTGGAGGAATGTAAACTATTTTAAGACTTCATAATCTTATACCAAGGATAATAGGACACTAGTAAGGAGAAATATGCAGAGGAGGGACACGCTCACTTTTGTACAGAAAACTGATACAAGGACGGGGAGGTAGGGTAAGACAGAAAGAAAGGTATTAATCTAGTAAGTCATGCTGTAGTCCAGAATCAGGGGTTGTTTAGCAAGAGGAGTGAGGAATAGTAAGCAAACCAGAGAGCTGTGAAGTGGTCAAGATCAAGGTATGAAGCTGGACAGGGAGTACACATTACTTCCCTGTGATTCTGAGAGACTTTGAAATCAACAGCTTGAGCTTTGGGTTTTAGGGTTACTACTTACTGGTCATATGACACAGGGGAAATCACTTTTCTCTCTGAGCCTTACCTTCCTCATCTACAAAATGGAATATTATGGCACCCATTGGATAAATTTGCTGTGAAGATCAACTGAGTTGCGTTCATCATAGCAGTATCCAGAGCAGTGTGAGTTCTTAATAAATGTTAGCAGATACTGAATTTGGAAGTTGAGGAGAGATGGGTCCATGATGAGTCTTAGGTTTCTGGAGCAGTTGGTAGGAGGTAGTGCTGAGTGTCGGGAGTGATTGCAGCAGGAGTAGTTTCAGGAAGTGGTGGAGTTGAATATGTGTCATTTCTGCTATGAGGAATTGAGGAGAATTTATGTGAAAATGTGAAACAGGCAGAGGAGCCTTGAAAGACAAATAAGAACCAGAATAGAAGAGGAGGTTGCTGAAAGGTAGAGGTGAGGAAAGGGGATATAAATGGAGCCAGGGGGTTATGAAAAATAATATAGCTGATCAGCAGAGTGGGTTATGGGAGGTTTAGAGAATAGAAGAATAGAATGGGGGGGTGCAGAACATACCACTGGGAGATTTATTAGACAGATCGAGAGCCTGCTCTTCATGCCAAAGTGGAAGAAGAATCACTGAAGTATTTTAAACTGGGAAAAATTAGATTTGCATTTTAGAAAATCACTTTAGTGTCTCGTTGTCTCTGTGAGAAATGATTTAAACAAAGATGTTTTTACTGGATATAGAAAGGAGTTGCAGTATATGAAGAAAATACAAGTTTGTAGGGCTTGGTGACTTGAAATCTGGGCTAAGAGGAGGGAGAGGTTATGGAGTTGGACAATTTGAGTAGATCTTGGTGGGCATTCAGCAGAATGAAAAACATAAAAGAGAAGCAAATCTTTGTAGTGGGGAGGATAGTTAGTTCAACGTTAAAGTTTTGAAGTGTGTGTAGGTTACCCAGGGTGAACTATATATAGGTCGCTGGATAATTTCTAGGAGTAAGAGAAACTTGAAAGACACAAGATACAGACTTTCTCTTTTCAATTGCAGCGGTAATGCTACGCAATATCTGCCATTCTGCTGACATTGTGCTTATAATTTTTGTGTTAAAATCTCAACCTCAATGTCATGCACTCTGTGTATGTCTCATAGCATCCACCTGTTCCCCTGAGTATTAAAAACTATTTTTCCCACTGCTATGTGGTTTTTACATCTTGTGCTCTGAGCGTAAACTTCAGGGAGACAGGGTTTATAAGCTCCGGTCTCTGCCCTCTAGGATGTGAAGGCCCAAGGAGGAGAAACATAAATGTTCATTGATTAAGAGCTGCAATGCAGGGTTAACATTATGTGAAGGAAATGTATAAGAAATACAATGGTATAGTGGGGCAAGAGGCAGTTCTACATTGGATGTGAGTCTCTATAGAGACTAAATAGTAAACAAGTCTTTTCTGAGGAAGAGGAAGGAAACAGAAAGGGTGCCATTCTAGAAGGTCAGCATAGGACCAGCAGGACACATTCAAAGAGGATGGGGCCTTGGCAGGGGCTGGGACTGGGGAAATATGAGAAAATTTGGTGGGCTGTGTGTACATGGCAAAACACACTGACATACTGTAAGTTACTCTTCTGTCCTGAGGACTTAAGACAGAGCCTAATCCTTGGTAGTTGTTCAATGAATCATGTGTCTATATTAATAGAGTGAAAGAAACCTGTGCTTAGAGGCACCTGACAGTTTTGAAGTGTGGAGAAAAAAAACATATCTGTATCCTGTTTTAATAATTTATCTAGAAGAATTTTCTCCTGCCATTTAATGGTTCATTTTGTTGCATATTTACTTAGGGTAATGTAAGAGAAGGGAGGTGGCCTTTGTTTCAATCTTCTAATTATTATTATTTTTTGCCTCTGAATGATAAATTGCCTACCTATAGGCCTCAATGGCCTTATTCATGAAGAGGGAGAATAATATTTAACCTGTCTCACCAAAGGGATTCAGGCCACCTAATCTACTAAGTTACACTCTAAAGATTGGGAGAACTTTGAAATACTCCATGGAAATTCTTTATGGTCTAGAACATTTGAAAAGGAGAAAAAACAAAACAAAACAACACAACCCCATTCATTGGGAAGTAAAAGGAACATTATCCCCTACTTTTTTAAAAAAAAAAACTTTTATGTTGGTAAACATTTGTAAGAGCTCAATCTTTTGAGCTAGACTTTGTTATGGGAATTGTCTGACTGTTGTATGCTTGATGGATATTTTGCAGAAGTTTGGAGCTGATGTTTGAAGAGACAGGGCCAGCCAATGGAGAGAAAATGTGTAAGCCAGTTACCCTTTGTGCCTGTTCTTTATCTCAATATACAAAGGACAATGGGAATGAGTCACAGAAATACTTCCACCAAGCCAAGGAGATAATTGTATGAATTTTCTAGGCAATGTGAATGGTATCTATTCTTTCTCAAACACTAACATTTCTGTTTCTTCCCAAATCTAGGTGAAAATCATTTGTCTTAGAGGCAGTTAGTTGAATGTTACTGTGTGAAAATTCTCAACTGCTTTGAAAACAGTGAAAACTCTTCGCAATTCCAACAAAAGAAATGTATTTTGAAGGTGAGAAATTGTCATTACACAATTAAAGAGAAATCTGCAAAATTACAACACCCCTTGGAGGGGAGAGAAGGAAGCATAAGAAAGTGCAGTTTGTTGGGGGAGAGGAGATTTATGAGTTCTTTGGGATCCAACCAGAAAGCTTTGTATGGAATAGGGTAGAATAATGGGGATGCAGATGGGCTGGCATGCACAAGACAGAAGCTGGAGGGGAGCCAGAGTGAGTCTTCTCTCTCCTGGTAAGAGAAGAGACCAAGATGTGTGGAGGATTTTTGAGGTTCTGGCCTTTGGGTTGACCTGTCTGCTGTTGCTAACAAGGATTCTTCCCCCGGAAAGTGTCCCGGACTCTGTCCTAACTGAGCTTCAGTGGGGGGAATTCCAGGTGTAGGGCCCCAGGCAGTTGAATTTCAGAGTCCTGCATTGTCGATGTGCTCATAAAACTTCCAGTTCTTATGGAATGAATTCAAGGTTCCCGAAACGGGGCCTAAGCTGTCTGATTGACAACCTAGGAAGCCGAAGGCCTTAGAATGCATTTGGCGAGTGGTTATTGCTGCTGCTTCCATGGAAACACACACAAGATTGGGGGAGACAAGGTAAGGTTTTAAAGACAGCCTTCTTTTTATAACTTCCCCTTACCTTATCCTCTTCCATCAGACCACCGTTCCCATGGCAACCAGATCAGAAAGGCCATCAGCAGCCAGAACTCTGATTTGCACAGTGGATTTACCAAGTGTGAGGCAACACTGTGTGCATCTATAAGAGGCAAAGGCAGCCTCTAGCACCCCTGAGTCATCAGGAGTGAGTCGGGATGAAAATCACCAGAAGGTTCCAAGATGGTATGTAAATATAACTTCAGATGTTAGGCCTGATTGGGGATCCATGAGTTGAAGCATTAAATCTACAAGGTTTAGACAACGATGAGCCTATGATAATTTCCTTCCTTAACAAACAGAGGTAGAAGTGTTGGGCTTCATATAGGTTTAAGAATGCAAGTTTTGGGGCAAATCATAGTAATTTTCCCCAGAATGTCCACCTAACATAGGAGTCAATAATCTAAAACTTCTTTGCTGCCTGTGAGAGGGCACCCCATTTGGGGGCAGCTCTACCTTTTTTATTCGCTGACTGGAACAGCACTGGCTGTGTGTACAGTACAGCATTTTCAAACCTTGGTTTCACCCTCTATTAATGAACTAATACTCCTACTGACTAGGACTGTCACCCTGCTGCTGGATGAAATTCCTGAAAACAGGAACAGATACACCTGTGAGGTTTGAAATGTGTGTCACCCTATGCGTGTATTGGTAGATCATAGACACATGCTTAATTTGCAGAGAACTTTTTTGCAATTCTTTTTTCCTGAGACTTAAAATGAGACTCAATTCACATGCTATTTTACCTGGGGTTTAAATATAATTTGGAACTTCTAATGGGCCACAAATATCTGTGAAAATTCCTCGACAGTTATAACCTTCTCTTAGAACACTGCACATTGGTGTGAATATATGGCATTTCCATGTGTTTTGAGGGGCACTCTTATGCTCCAAAGCACATCAGGGAGCAGTCTTTCTTTTTGAGAATTTAAGCTCCACATGATGGGATCTCAATTATGCCCAGGTTAACTGTCTTTTTATATATCTAAGCTCACTTTCTGTGTCTGTTAAATAAAGACTCTCAGTCCGACTAACCTCCAGAAAGTTTTTGCTGAGCCAAACAGTAAAGTTCTGGGAGGTGCAAAAATAAATAAGTTTCTAATGTTGCTCTGGCGTATTTACACTTCAGCCATACATGAATTCTACATTCTCCAGCTAAAATACTGTGTGATAGCATATAAAATGTTTGCCACTTAATTGTAATGTTATTTTATCCATGTTTCCAATAAATTCTGAGCTGTGTAGGCAATTCTATTGAAGTTCAGGAAACAATGTTATCAACTACAGACTGGCATGACAATTCTATCCTTTACCCTGACTGACACAGAGCATGAAGATTTCAGTGGCTGGGCATAATAGTCTTACGAGAATCTCTGCTCTATGCTGTCTTAATATCCCTGTGTAAGCAACTTCATACTCTAGGCCCATATTTGTGAGGTGAAAAATTTTATCTCTATAAATTGATACAGTTGTTTAAAAACTTTCATTTTCTCCATAGGATGGTGAACATTGTCAGCTGTTTGCCACCAGACAGATAGGAAGATGCTAGAAGAAGGACCTCAGAAGAGAAAGGGACACCTACAAACACACATGGGCCCCACACCAAGGAATCCAACTGCCAGCAGAATAGTCCTCGGGGGCAGGTCAGGAGTCTGGATACAGAGGTTGGTAAGCATGGATCTGGGAGACCTGTGCAGTAATCCACAGAGGTCCCAAGGTATGTGGTTACAATTTACCTTTCAGCCATAAGATGACCTGTTTGGACTGACCAAGATCTTAGGTATAAGCTGGGAATAGAGTTCCATTTTTATAGCAGGAGTTAGGCAGGAAACTGGGACTCTATTAAGAGAGACTGGGCTCAGGGTAAGAACCTATAATACAGACCCAAACCCAGGGAAATTGCCTAGAGTGTGGACCCTGGGGACCCTGTGAAGAAATTATAACATATGACAGATTTTCTGAAAGCCATAGGTCATTCATAATATGTGGGATAGCACATCTCTTTTAGATCCTACACCTCAAATCAAGTAAGGCTTGATTGACATGGCCTCAGGGCCTGGACAGCGCAAACTAGGAGATGAAGATCTTCAGTTTGGCAGCTAGGAAGAGACAGGGTAGGTAGAATCTCACAGCGTCAATTACTTCTGGCTCCAAATCTGGGTAGATGGAGGGCAGAGTGGTGCAGAGAGAATGAGAAAAGACAGTGGTTCTGACATTTAATTGGTGACTGTCAGACAATTTGTTTAGTTGCTTGAAAATTGCATTTTATAATTGACTCATGTTTGCCAGAACTGAGAACAATAGTTTGCAGGGAAGAATGTTAGGAGGACATGTATTTCATTCATTTGTCTAGATATGGTTTAGCTTTTCTCTCAATGTGAAGACAAACAAGCAGAGAACTACATGCTTAAACTATGTTGTTCTGATACTACATAGAATTGCTTTTACTATATTGAATCTTGGATTATCCTCTGAGTTTATATATACCAAACTAAAAAACAAAACAAAACAAAAAACCACCTCACAAGAGGCTGTCTTTAAAAACACAACAAACTATAATTAGAAGGAAACTCCATAAGCAGGACAAAGGTGATATATGAAAACTCCACAAACTGATATCATTCTTAATAGTGAAAAACTGAAAGCTTTTTCTGTAGGATCAGGAAAAACCCTATTTTTACCACTTCTAATCAACGCACTATTGGAAATTTTAACCTGAGCAACTATGCAAGGAAAAAGAAATAGAAGGAATCCAAATTGGAAAAGAAAAAGTAAAATTACCTCTGTTAACAAATGGTATAGTCTTTTATGAAGGAAGCTTTCAGAGGCTACAAAAGACCCTGATAGTTGAATTTAGTGAAGTTGCAGGATATAAAAACAATATACAGAATCAGTTGTATTTCTATAGACTAACAATGATAATTCTGAAAATGAAATAAAGAAAAAAATCATTTAAATCACATCTATAGGAAAAAAATATTTATGAATAAGCATAACCAAAAGACCAGTACACTGAAAACTATAGAACAGTTTTTACTGTAAAAAATGAAGACCAAAAAGAAAGATTCCTATGTTCATGGATGGAAGGCAGTACTATTAGGATGATCATGCTACCTCTGCAAATCTCCCTATCAAAATCCCAGTAATGGTTTTCTGCAGAAAAAAAAAAAATCTATTCCAAAATTCATGTGGATTCTCAAAAGACTTTAAATAGCCAAAGCAATCCTGAAATACAACAAAGTTGAAGAAAATTCTTTTACTTCTTGATTTTAAATCTTATTACAAACTAAAAATCAAATTGGTGTGATACTAAAATGAAGAAAAATATAAAAACCTATGCAATAGAACAGGGTTGAAAAATAATCCATGACAAATATGATCAAATGATTCTTGACAAAGTTGCTTTGATTCATCAGTGGAGAAAGGATAGATTTTTCAACAAATGGAATGAACGAAGAATCTAGTTGAACTAGCCTGACACTATATATCAGCATGAACTCAAAATGAATGAATGATGTAAACTTAACACCTAAAATTGTAAAACTCTTACAAAAACATGAGACAAACCTTCATGAAATGGGATTTGGCAATGATTCTGTGAATATGATACCAAAAGCACAGGCAATGAGAGAAAAATAGAACAATATGACTTCATCAAAATTAAAAGCTTTTATGTACCAAAGGACATTATCAGGAGATAGAAAACCCAAGAACAGAGAAAATGTTTAAAAATAATATTTCTAATTGGGGTTTGATAACATTAACATTTAGAATGTATATAGAACTGTACATTAATAGTACATAAACAAGCTGGGCTTGGTGGGGCATGCCTTTAATTCCAGCACTCGGGAGGCTGAGGCAGGAGGATCGTCGTGAGTTCGAGAACAACCTGGGCTACAAAGTGAGTTCACAGCCAGCATGAACTGTGTAGTGAGACCCTGTCTCAAAAAATAGGACTAGGGATTTAGCTCAGTGGCCTAGCACCTGCCTGGCAGGCACGAGGTTGTGAGTTCGATCCCTGGTTAAAAAAAAAAAAAAATAGTACATAAACAGACAACCCAACTCAAAACAGAACAAATAATTGAATAGCTATTTGTTCATAGAAGATACACAAGTGGTCAATAAACCCATGAAAAAATGCCCAATATTACTAACTATTGGAGAAATGAAAATCAAACTGAGAGATGCCACATCATACTCATTAGGTAAGGATATGGAGACGTTAAAACCCTTGTGAATATCCAATGGGAATGTAATATGGTGAAGTTGCTGTGGGATCTTCTATGTTAGCATCTCAAAAAATGAAGACAGAATTGCCACAAGGTCCAAGAATTCCACCGCTGAGGAGATATTCAAAATAATCAAAAGTTCGTTTTTGAACAGACGTTTGAATCAATGCACACAGCAGCATTGTTCACCGTGGTCAAATGTAAAAACAACCCAAATGACCACCGATGGGTGAATGGATAAACAAAATATAGTTTATGCATACAGTGACATTCACATTTTAAATGGAATGGAATATGATTTATGATAAACATAGGTGAATCTTGAAACTATGTTAAGTGAAATAAATCAAACACAAAAGCAAAATGATTACATGATGCCACTTACATGCAATATTTAGAATAATCAAATGTATAGAGTAGGAAGGTGAAATGGTGGTAACTAGAATCTGGGTTAGAGAGAGAATGGGGAGTTAGTGTTTAATGAATACAGAATTTCAGTTTGGGAAAATGAAAATATTTCTGCAGATGGAGGGTGGTAGTTTTAGTTGCACAGTAGTGTGAATGTACTTATGTTATAAGCATTTTACTGCAGTAGACACCTCTTTACACACAGCTCTTGCAATATTCTTGTTACGTGCATCAGAAAGAAGTTGCAAAACTCCATTCTGTCAATATTGTCTCTGTGAAAACTCATGAATAACCCTTCTTCAGTCTGTGTTTTAGTTTTCTTTGGAGACACTGGTATACTTCACCCTCCCCCACCCTATGAATAACAACTTTACAAATTTGCAAAAAGGGTCAGATTTTTCTTTGTACATTAGTGGCAAGGAAGTTTAGACCTAAATTTCTAGCTCAGTTTATGAATAGAACGTACATGTAATTTTCTCATAAAAATATATTTCTATTTTATTCTGTCTTTCTGTAAGATTTTAATGTATATCTTTTTCCATTTTGTGACTTTAGAAATGTTGTAATAATTGATTTTAGTATCCTCATCAACTTGTGGGGGCTAATTATTATAACTGAATGCACCTTTGAACTTTGAGTACTCCTTTTTATTTCTATCTTGTTTTTTTTTTTTCTAAAAATCTTTAAGGATTTCAATTACAGATTCAAATGATGCTGAAAGCAAAATCTGAGAATAATAGTACATTTAAAAATGGTGTATTTCAAAAATGTCCTACTTTAACAACATAGTTATTTTGTTAGTCATTTTTCCGGACACTGTTAGCGCTAGGTTTTTCAGGATCTGGGTAACCTGATTACTGAAACTACATAAATCTAATGGAATAACAAGTTACAGTCTCCTGAACAACACCTTTACAATTTGACAGTAATCCAAGAAAATTTTAGTCATTTTGTCCCAGCAATACAATTGTTTACAGAAAATAATATTTAGATCTCTACAGAGGCAGTAATTTTCAGCAGTATTTTGGTTGAGAAGAAACACAGGTCTCTGAGGAAAACTCAGAAATCTCTAGGTCCTTTCTATACTAGAGTGTTATTTTTCTGATATCTCAATGGTGCTTTTTATGTAATTAAAAGAAGTCTATTATTATGTAATTCCAATAAAAATTTAACAACTGATCTGCCTATTCTTCCTTCATAATGGTGCAACTAATGAGCACAAACAGACAAACAAACAACAAATGCAACAAAAGCAAACCTGAAATCAACTTGAGTCTAGTTTTGTTATTTTAGACAAGTTGGTGACTCTCAGTTACTTTTCTTCCCACCAATGTCTAAGAGCTGAGTGTGCTCTCTGTTGCTATCTTTGAGAAATGTTAACATTTTAAAGTTTAGAAAGATACAAGAGGGACTAATATGATGTTGATGTCATTTAATCAAGTTAGAATTAGTCTGTTCTAACAGTTTCAACTTTCAAAGCATTTACAAATCAGCAGTGTAGAGTTACCCCTCCAGTTTCAAATAGGACTTGGAAGTAGCTTAAATGAAAATATCCTTTTCTCATTCCATTGTGTTCCAGGGAATTTTTCTTTTACTGAATGAAAGAGTCAGCGTCTCATTTATTAACAATGGAGATACACATCAAAGCTACAATTGAATCCATCTCTCCCTGTTTATTTGGCTTTCTTATTTCTACAACCTATATTTCTTGTTAAACAAATTGTTCTTGATGTGACGTATTCACAATATGCCCATAAGCACTGCTGAAACACAATTTCCTGCTAGCTTCAGTCAAAATACATTAATCCTCTTGATATTTCCCAGGACAATACTATCTCTCATGTGCAGACTTTATTTCTCTCATTTGGCTGCAAATGAGGAAAAATCTTTGAAAATCAGTTTGAAAAGTGACACACACAAAAAAATCAGAGCTAAAATTCCTTGTGAACACAGTTTTCCTTAAATGCCCTTGTTTTCCTGAGGCACCCTCGTGTTAAACACTCGCATATAAGCAAAATTAAGAATGAAAAAGAGTCACTCAGAGCTGAGAGTCCCTGTCTTCCTCCCATCAAACAACTGCAGTGTTGGAGTTGCATGAACCCTATTTCTTCCTTCCCCAGCACTCCATGAAAACTGAGCAGAGTTACAGGGATAGGAAGCCTTCATGAGAAATTCATTCACCTGACAACTTGCTTGACAAGACCAATGGGAAATGCTCTGCACAACCCCAAAATTGCTTTTATATATATGTTTGTGAGTAGGTACACTTGTCAGTACATAGGCATATATGAATGATGCATATAAGTGGGTAAGTCTGTAAGTACATACATAATATGCAAGTAAATACTAAGTGTCCATGCTGATAGGTAGGTAGATATGCACATAGTTGCGTGTAGGCACGTAGGCAACTATTTAGATAAGTATACATAGGTAGACATGTAGGTAGGTGCAAATGTAGTACATAAGTTAGGAGGAAGGTACATGTAAAGGTACGAAGATATGCAATAGGTAAGTAGATATATAGGTTCCTATGTTGGTTTGCATATAGTTTTGCATGTATACAGGTACACATATAGATATGTGTATGTGCCAAAATGTTGGTGTATTGCAGGTATGTTGGTGTGGGCACATGAATATGTAAACATATGACTATATATGAATGTACATATATATTCATAGGATTGTTTGTAGGTACTGATAAATGTATGTATGTATGTAGATATGTAGGTACACATGTGAGCACATGTGTAGGTACCCATATAGGTACATATATAGCTGGGTAAGTCATACATGCTCATGGGTAAATGGTAGATGTATATGTAAGTGTACGCATCTGTAAGTTTGTAAGCACACATATTGATAGATATGGGTACTAATATGAGGGTATGTATGGGTCTGTATATAGGTATGCACATTGCAGGTAGGTATGCAAATGCATAGGTAGATAACTTACAAAGGCACAGACACAGGTTGGTATGCATGTAGGCATTTATGTAGATGTGTACGTAGGGACACATGTAGGAATGCGGGCAGCTGTGTAGACATCTCTGCACGGAAGCATGTTCACTGAATCTCCCTCCCTGTTCTCCAGCTGCTGCTGACTATGTGGTAGGGGAAGGGGGGCTGTCAAACACCCAGGCCTTGCCAGCTGCACTGGATTACTAGCCTTCTTGTAACCACAAGGCTCAAACACTAACTTGTTCCCCGCCATCCTGTCACCTTGCCATGACAGATGCCCTGATGGAACCTAATAAAATAATAATGCTTCATCTTGCAGGAAACCTTGGGCTTCTGCAGCATTGTCTGATATGAAGACAAAGGTGGCAATGAATCTCCTCTGTTTGTCCCTCCCTCTGCTTTCTTGTGCATAGCGGGCAATAGATGCACTGGGACAGAACTTACTCAGATTCAGACTTTTGATGTGATGCTAATCGACAAAATATTGGCCTTGGCTTGGTGTACTCCAGTTTCATCCAATGAAAAATAAAATATTTGACTTTCCTTCCCTCTTCTGACTGCATCAAATAATTTCAGCAGTCAGATGTTTGAGAAGGCCTGGCAGAGAATTAAAGTCCATGTCAGCTGGTTAAAGCTCTGAGGCACTGTATTTCTGCAAGATGTGAAGCCTTACTTAAGGGAGGAGAGCAGCTCAATCCCTAGACCTGCCACATCAGCTCCCATGCATTGCTCAGTTTGGTCACTGGGCTAATTATCTCAAGCTATAGCTTGTTGTAGGAAAACAATAATGAAAAAGTGTGTGTCTGTGCACACCTGTGCACGAGTGTATACAGGTGCACATGTCTGGTCTCATGATGTGTATATGCATGTATTTATCTTCAGTAACCACCAATACGCTGGTCACTGATGTTTTCTACATGGAAACTATGAAGGGAGCCTTTAGTTGTTTGGAAGATGAGAAGCAGACTTCTACATTTATGCATTATTCTCCTTAAATTAGATTATTAGTATATTCTATAGAGGTAACTAGATGAATAATTAAGGAAACTATATAGTTAATTGAACTATGCAGACAAAACTCTGAAGACTTTTGATCTAGGGATTAAAAATGCAAATCTCTATAGGGATTGGCTAGTGTCTGACTATAGTTAAACCACAAACAACAAGAACAACAAATAAACAAATATAACTAGGTTTATAGTACATATTTGCTTTGACCATGTGTTAAGCATTTAAGGATTATGCTGCACAAGCCCAACTGTATTTTATTGTAATTTTTTGGTCTATTTTTATGTTTTAGTAGAGATACTGATATACAGACATCATTATGAACCTAATGGAAATGTAGCAGTATGAAAGTAATGGTGATTAGTAACCAGCATTCTGTCTCAAAATTAGGGATGAAAACCTGAGAATGATAGTGCATATCTATAATTCCAACACCCTGGGAGACCAAGGCAGAAAGATGACAAGTTTGAGCCCAGCCTGGAAAACTTAGTGACTTAGGAAGGGAGATCCTTTCTCAAAATAAAAAAAACCAGAAAAGGATTGGGGATGTAGATCAGTGTGAAGGTCCTGGGTTCAATCCAAGTTCAGCAAAAAATGTTTTTTAAAGGTAAAAATATGAAAAACCCAAAAGAAAAAAAAAAAAACTGAGGATGAAAGAGATAAGTAGGGACTGACCAGAGACTAGTTCATTATTATCCATGGGAGTATGGGTTCAGGAAAGTGGGTCCAGAACTGTGATATATTTCAAGAGTGGCCAGAAATCAAGATTTGTGCATGAGAAGGATTCCCCAATTTAAAACAGATAAAGCTACCGTCATTCGAATTCAGATATCAGAAATATAATATATGTATCAGCTTTGAGGTTGGAAGATGAAAGAAATAAGATGCAGAAAATTTCTTAATATCCAAGGAAGGCATTGCAGATTGGAGCTTCTTTGGTTCTCAATCCTCAGTCTATATTAGAATCATCTACAAAAACTTCAGAAAAATAGAGACCTTAGTCTCAGTCTCAGTCTATGAAGTTCATCAGGTTGGGGGGGTAAGTGCCCTGAGCCCTGCAGAAATGAGAAAAATCTGATTTTGGACTTTTTATTGGTCTTTTTGTGACAGGGTTTCACTATGTAGTTCAGGCTGGCCTTGAACTCCTGCCTCAGTCTCCCTTGTGCTGGGTTTATAGGCATGCACCACCAAGTCTGCCTGAAAATCAGATTTTGGTCCCTGGGCCAAGATTGTGGGGGTGGAAAACTTGGAATTTCAGAGTTGGGAGTTGGGTGGGGCTCAGGCAAGGGCTGAACTATTATAAAATAGTTCTTGACTGATTCTGGTACAGTATAAGGATTGAGGCTATCCTAAATTGCTTGAGGTCTTTGGATGTAAAACAAATAAAATATAGAAAGACCAAGCATTTTCTGCACACACTCACACACATCATTATTAAAATATGTAATTTAGCAAGATAAACTCTTGCTGATGCAAATCTACAGGCACTGCAATAGACTTTTACTTAGAGATGGGCTTTTTGATAGCTTCCAAAGGGAAGGGCACAAAGTACCCCATTAGTCACTGGTGGCAGCCTGGGTTTGACCTTGATTCAGCTGTGACCTACTCTTGTCTCTGAGCTCTGGGATAAAGACTATAACCTTACAACTCATTTTGGGTCAGGAGGCAGGTAGGGTAAAAGCTATTATTCCTAAGGCACAGTCAGATTAACACGATGACAACCAAGAAAAAAATAATGTACCTTTCTTCAACAGACATGGTTTGGGAGAAAGTTTTAAGTATTATAAATGATGTAAAATGATGTTTGCTTTGTAATTCATATTTTCAGGTACTTATGAATTAAATGCAGGTTCAAATCATTACAGAACCAATGATGGTCAGAAAGGCAAAGGGTGGTGTTCGTTCTTTTCCTACTGTGAGTTGAAAGGAATTGTCCTTGTTACAAGAGGCGTACTTGGCGTGACTCCAAAGAGGTGAAGAGGAGAAAAGACATGGGTGGCAATTAGTTGTATTTAAAGCGAATTGGACATTGTACAAATTTGAATATTAATATATCAGCTCCTCATTTTTCAAAAGTTGGGAAAATTACCAAAGAAAGTCATACGTCTTTTTCTTGGTTTTCTTTGTGAAAGCATTCAGTATAAAGTACCCATTCTGCTATTTTTAATATATTAAAACCTCTCTTACGCATATACCTGTTTCATAATTTATAAGCTAGTATAGACTTTGAGCCAAGCACTTTCTTTTAAAAGATACAGAATAACTTAAGGTTGGGTGAAAAAAGTATGTAAGAAATTCCTACAATTTGGTGCTCCCTTTTTAATCATATTCGAAAATGATCCAAAGCAAAATGAAAATGATAATAGTTGTTCATACCACATGACCAGGTCTGAGTAGCCAATGACCTGTGTCTGGGTTGCTACAGTGTGATGTATTACCATTTCTACAATTTGCTGTGGGCAGAAATCTTAATTAAGGCCTTTCCTAAAGAGTGACCTTCAGGGAATACATTACTGAATTGGTATAGAAATAGACAAATGGCCAAATGGCACCAGTGAAACAGTGGGGATGTTGAATATATATTTTTCCCAAAAGAGTATGTTGTCATTGATATTGACCAGACTGCTGGACCCTTTCAATGATCAATTAACCCTCGCCCTAGGAAAGAAGATCTAAATATTGGAGGGAAGTAGAATAAGCCTCTTAAAGGTTCTTTTTTAGTGAATGAATCTTGCTTTGTTCAAGTTCAAATACTTTGTGTCTACTGTATGCATACTTCTGTGAGTTTATACCTCTGTGAGTCTTGTGAGGAACAACATTCCTTGTTTCATTTGCCACTTCTTCTAATCAATCATACAGGGTGTCTGCTTTTCTTTAGTGGCTAAGACTGTAATGAACCCTTCTGTGACTCTAAAAAGTCCCGTTTATAGAAGATGATTCTTCCTGGTCTGGATGGGACAGGACTGCTTTCCAGTCTGGTCAGGGAGGCTTTACCTTCCAGTATTTGTCCTCCCCTTTGAGAGAAATTGGAAGAGATTCTCCACTAATGCAAAGATGGATTGTTCTGCTTCAAGGTACACAGAGTCTTGGCAATGGCCCTGCCAGTACAACTATGTGGCTCAAATCGGTTAGCTTTATTCCTTCCAAATTTCTTGCGGCTGTGTGAAATGTTATGGCCAAATGTTTCTCAATCTGCTCATTTCTTGGCCAAAATTATTTTCTGTTATTTTAACTTGTAGACATTTGACCATCTTTTCATTTACCTTGAGAGGCCTGAAAATTCACTTGACCTTCTGTCTTTGGCAAGGTATGAGTATATATTTCTGGAAGCTTTTGTGCATTAGGGAACTGGCCCTGCCTAAGTCATTCGATGGCATTTGTACATTAATTCACCATTCACATTGCTCAGCATCCTCTGAGATAGCATTTTTTCATGATTACAAAGGAACCAATATCTACACAGCCTAACTTAATATGTTTGCTCAGTACTAAGTCCACAAATTTAGATTTTTTTCTATTGACATTAGCAAAAGGAAGACAACACTGTCAGTCCCTGAGTTTTTTAAACAATGAGGAATAATAATTCTTAGGTTAAAAACCACCTCAATTATTTAAACCTGCCTGGTTTTAAGTAGGAACTTTAAACTTCTCAAACATACACTTTTAAAGCCTACCATTAAATATTTCAGAAAGAAGAGATTATAACACAATTGTAATGTAAGAACAGCACCAGGTGATTTTAGCATATTAGGATAAAAGACACTGAGCTTGTTACAAACGTTCTTTCTTTCAGCTTCTCTCTCTAGCGAGACATCTAGTGAGACCCAGTGAGAGAAAATACTATAGGACATTTGAATTAAAATACCATATGCATTTGTATAATGAGAGTTTATCTATGCAACCTGCTGCTGTGGAGGCAAAAGTGACTAAAACAATAACTTTTCAGGTGACCAACAGTCTAATGTTGGGAAATAAAAGCACACGCTAGCTGTGAGGTAAACGAGTCTGTAGAAAGTATTTTCATCAAGAATAAGCAAAGACTCAGCGAGCCCAGGTGAAAGAGCAATTCTGAAGTTGGCCATGAAGAAGACATGACCCATAGCACAGCAGGTAAACCTGCTCTAGGTGAGGAAAAAGATTTTGTCACTCATGAATGACAATAATAGGACAGTTAAAGCAGAAAATAGTATCATATATATATATATATATATATATATATATATATATATAAAAGAAGTAGGCTAAATTCTAAAATAATTTTATAATTATAAACACTTCAATTATTTATAAGACAAGTCAAAATATATTAGTTCAAATGATCTATATAAAAATCCTGTCAGGTATCTATTGCTACTTTTGAAAATAAAAGTTAAGGGACTTCCCCAAAGTAATACAAAAAGTGAAATAATCAAGAGCTGAACTTGGTTCTGTTGTTCAAAAAGCCAATATCCCTCCCATCTCCTGATTTACACGTCAGCAGATACAAGTTCAAATCAAAATGTGTTCAGTGACTAAGGACAGGGAGCTTGAAGTACAAATTATGACAGCAAGTTTAATAAATGCTAATGATGAAAAAACAATAAATGGCTAAAGCCATTGCCGTCTGTACTTCTTAAAACTTTGTAATTTCTTTTTAGGAACAATTGTGAATCCTCATGGTTTAATCAGAGTTTTATAATTTTATTGATGCCTAGTATTCTTGTACCTACACAATGTATCACTGCCCTTGAATTGTAAAAGATTTTTGAAAAATAGTCAAAAAAGGAATGCCTTCAAGCAGTATGTTCTCAGGGGAAGCCCACCTGATTCAACATTTTGTTACCTCCATAGTCATTCTGCCTAACAATTAACAGGGCCAATTAGTGGCAAGTCCCAAACCAAGGTGTGCTGTGTTTGTGGAAAATGAAAATGAAATGAACAAAATCAGACTTAATGAGCCTACAACCTTGAAAAAAATCCTGCCCTGACTTCATTTGACATTGAGCCTGGGCTGTACTATACTTATCTGTCCATTCATTTATACATACTGTCCCTCAACAAGATGATGAGCTTGTTTGTAATAAGATTTCAGGAAAAAGAAAGCACAATCGAAAGTCCCTTTTTATGCTCTGTCTCTGCTGTTCATGGGTGAATGATTTATTTTTCTGAGTCTCACTCATCTCAGCTTCACAACTTGCTTGTCTAACTGGATTGTTGTAAAAATCAAAAAACTACTTCCTATTTGTAAAATGTACAAAATGATGGCTATTATTACATCTCTCTCAGCCCTTAATAGCTGTTGAGAAGTTTATTTTGTGATCTAAACATTGTTTATTCACTCCATTGTTTTTCATTGAGTCTCAGCTCTTTAATTTGGGGAACTGAGTAGAGATATGATAGGGAAGCTGACAGTTCAATGGTGCAAGACACACAGTAGACCAATGAAAAGCAAACAAACAATATATGCTAGTTTGTAATAAGTGATACAGAGGAAAGTAAGATAGGGTAATGGGAATGATAACAGGGTGGAGGAGTTTATCTAGAGTAGTTGTTATGAAATTGCCTGCCCTCCAAAAAAATATGCTGATGTTCCAACACCTAGGACTTCCAAATGTGATCTTGTTTGGATATAGGGTTGTTAGAGATATAATTAGTAAAGACAATATCCTCTTAGGGTATGGTGAGTCCATGATCCAGTGTGACTGGTGTCCTTACAAGAAGACAGATCTGTGGAGATGGAGTCATACTGGAAGAATACCATGTGACCAATGAGGGTGAGATTGGAAGGAAGCTGGGAGAGGCAGGAAGGATCCTCCTTCAGGCCTTTTGAGTGGCCCAGCTGGCCATCTTGATTTTGGACTTAGGGCCTCCAGCACTGTGAAAGAATAGATTACAGTTGTTTTGAACACCCCAGTGAGTAGTACTTTATTTTGATGACCTAGGAGAAGTCAAAAAGATTTCTCGGTAGGTACAATGTTTTATCTAGGACTGGATGAAGGGAGGAAGTCAGCGTGGAAGTCAGGGGAACTAACTTCCCACCTCCCCAGCACTGGCAAGCATAAGCTGTGTCTCATAGGCAGAAGGTGAATGGCACAGAGGGAGGACAGTTAGCCAGGGGAGGTGAATGGGAGAAGAGATCAGAAAGAGAGAGGAGCATGGTCTAGGATGAAGCAGTGCACTTGGATTTCATTCCAAGTGCAGTGGAGAGGCAAGGCAGAGACTTACGCACAGATTGCTGCTGCTACCGAAGTCCAGGTCTCGATGGAAATATTTAATGCCACACAAATTTGCCCAGCAATGCACACTGTGACTTTAGAACAGCCTACCCCCAAAAAAGAGGTCATGGATGTATTTTTATAGTTATATGGCATCAAGTGTTCAGTTTTTATTTAATTGATTAAAAATGTTTCAATAGAACCAGGAGTGATGGCACACACTTGTAATCTCAGTGCTCTGGGATACGAGGAAGAAGGATCACAAGCGTAATCCCAGCCTAGACAATTTACTGACTTAGTGAGACCCTGCCTCAAAATTAAAAAAAAAAAAAAAGGAAGGAAGGAAGAAAAAAGAAAAGAAAAGTAAAGAAAAGGGGCTGGATATGTAGCTTGGTGTGAAGGCCCTGGGTTCAATTCCCAATACTGAAGTCAAGATTCAGATTTTTGCCGTCATAGCTAACTGTCATAGTATTTTGTTTTTGTTGTTTAATAATGGAAGTATTTATGTTATTTATGAAACTATTGGATGATACAAGGAAAAGAAAAATATAAATTCTTTCTTTAGTTATTTTTTGCTAATTCATAGTTGGTAGCTTTATTCCATCTTCTGTTTGTTCCTTCGGGTGGATTTTTAGATTGTGTGCATATTATAGTTTAACATCATGATAGATTCAGGTCAAAGTAATGAATAGTAAGGATTCAGAGGATAAAACAATGTCAGAATGGTATGTTCTTAGTGTGAACTGCAATGACAGAACTAAAAGAAGACCCAAAGGGCTCAAGTTCACTTTTGTTACTGCTCTCTGGGTTCTGATCACACAGTCTTCTCTGTGGTCTACCTTGATTTTTTCTTATTATTAGTTTACTAATTCTCACCTTGATTGGCCATGTATTTATTAAGTACTCAGTGCCGAGAACACGATATGATAAAATAGGTGTGCTCCTATCCTGGATCTGCAAAGCATGAATTCTGTATAATCTAGGATGCAGACATTGTACTAGGCACAGGGTAAGGATGGTATTTTCATGCCCAGGATAGAATTTGGTCTATGATAGACAAGAACAGTCTGTTTCCATGGTTTCTTACTCAGGACCCAATTTTAGCTATTCAGTAGAAAGTTAGAAAAACACAAATAGGAGTAAATGGCAAGAGTTTTTTATTCTCCTAGAAATAAACTTTCCAATCTTGAAGGAATGACCTTATCTTTAGACAACATCAATGTCTTTTTCTGAAAATACAGCTTTGGGTCAGAGGTTAATCAGCTACCTTTGATTGAAATAGTGTCCTGTCTGGTTTTTTGCTTCCTATTTATTTTTAAGTATGCAAATATTTACATGGGTGGTATGTTGAAATGCAGTGCTTCATAGAGAAACTCGGCTTAATTACAAAAACCACGATAACACCACCAGCTACGAATGCTAAAAGAAAATGACCCTTTCTTCCATTTTTTTTAAATCTGTGAACTACAGTAGCACTCTTGGGGACAATAACCTGCGAAATAGATTAAGAGCCTGTTAAATGTTATTTTCAGCTTGGCAGAGCACCAACTGCTAGGTTAGCCTTTAGCTCCACTTCTTTTCGGGTATAGCAAACTTACTATAGCCAGGTGGCAACACTAGTGTGCTATTTTGGAGTCATTAAATAACTATGCAAAAAATGGAATTGAGTTTACTGTCTAATTCCAAAGTTTGTAATACAGGCTGAGCCAAGACATGACTTGGGAAGGGGGATTTTACCTCTCAAATGCCTGCTATATGCTCCAAACCACTGTAAATAAATTTATAATCTAATATAGAGTATGCCTGGTGAGTTAGCACAGATTGAAGACGGACTGCCTTGTATCTGCTTGAACTACAGACTTCTTTACTGAAACCAGTTTTGCACCTGGTTAAAAAGGTAAAATGTTTCTCTAAAAATTATGTTAGTGTAACATTTCTGGGTTTTCTCTTTTTTTTTTCTATTTTAAATTCTCAAACAAATCCCAAATGTAATTTGTGATTTTCTTAATACAAATTCTTGGATTATCTGCTATTTTTAAAATACTTTGATTCTGGTTCAAATTGCATTTAGGCCTTAGTTCATATGGCAAAGCTGATTTGGAAGTTGCTTTTCATTATAAGTGGTAGATACGCATATTGCTGGTGTGAATTCATTTAAGTCAGCTTCCAAATCAACCTTGAAAGAACATTTCTTTGGTGTAGTATGTGTCTTAAGGACGATTACCAGTAAAAAGTGACCAGTTAGAAAATCCATGCTGGTGGAAACATTCACATTTATTTCCAAACCTCTTGGAAGACTTCTGCCTTGCTAAGGATAAAAGAAGAGCTCATAATATCTGAATTCAAATAAAAGTATCTTAGAAGTCATGTTGCCAATAAAAAGGAAGAAAAAACAGTGTCCTGTGCCACAGATTCAAGGGTTTATACCTGAGTTCATGCACAGTTTCAGCCCTAACGCTGGATCTGCTTAAGACATGGTCTTACAAAAGCTTTGGCGCAGCCTTCAGTCCTTCTGATGTGTGAACTTCAGAAAAGCTTTAGAAATATTATGTCATTAAGTGAGGCTGTCAAGTAAAGGACCAACTTTTCTAGTCATCCTGGTTGTTATTATCATCAAAACCAGCATTGTCATTGTCATTTTTATCTTTTTCTCCCTTGTTACGGTGAAACTTACCTTCAGTCATATGGTGAGCTGCATAAAAGGATGTGAACAATGGCTACACTACTGTGTTTTGGTTGTTAGGTAGAAATATGAAGTAGAGACAACCAAATATTAAGTGCTTTTAGACTAAGTATTTGTAACATGATGATTCAATGGTGAGGACTTGGAATACAGATGCAGAGCCTTTCGGATCCAGCCCTATTTGCTGTGATCATTAATCACTAATTTTTGTGTTTGAGGTATGTACCTCAACCTGTGTAGGTTTAAGTTATCACTATCAAAATGGATGATACTTGCCTCACAAGTACTTATGAATTTAACACATGTTCTTTGTTAAAGTCTCCATTTTTCAAGGAGAAAGCTAACCTCCTAAAGGCCGAGTAACTCACAGAAGGAGACATAGATGTCAGCTGTTGGAGTAACAACTAGGGCCTTTCTGATTAGAGGATTCTTGCCCCAAATTGCTTGCCTATACTGCTATGCCACATGCAATATTACACATTTAATATTTCTCTTCCATTTGAAAAACTTTCAATATATCTTTAAATAAGTGTGATATAAATAAGTTTTTTTCATTTGAAATTGATTTTAGAAAGAAAGCACATTTAAAATGAAGGTTAATTTATAAACTGTTTTCTTACTCATCAGTTCCTCTTAAACAATTATATTTCTCTTCTTATAAATAATTGATCCACTGCCATGCATATCACATATATACGCACACACAAATACCCATGTACACACCGGCACCAATTATGCTTTTAAAAATACTATTACTAAATTTTTCTTCAATATGAAAACATCTTTCAAAATTCATATGTTCTATGAGAAAAATGTCACATCTTCTTTCCCATAGTTGATAAATTAGCTGGAGAGATTCATATACACACCTGAAAGTTGCACAGAACTAATTGTTGTGTAGTAAAAATGCCATAGAAGTTGAAGAAAAAAAGTTGATGAGTCGGAGAGAGATTGTTAAAGAATGAAAGTGGATGTGTAAAAGAAAATAAGTCTGAGGAGGGTAGGAAAGAGTAACTCAATTCTAGAGGTAGGAAAACATTAATAACATCAGGTTGGCAAAAGCGAGAAGCTCTGATTGTTTGATCATTTTTTTATGCCTAAATCTTGTAACCTGGACATCTACTTCTAAGATAATATGCAATATAGTAACTAGTGTTAATTTCCTACATTTTTGAAATTCTGTATCATTTCTATCATATTTTCTGTTTTGCTTTTTAAAATAAAAAATTTAAAAAATAAGAAGCTCTCATGAAGTCAATTATCTGTGAGTATATTAATCAATAGGGACTCCTATTTTGTCCTTTCATAAAATAAATCATTAGATACCTTGAAAGATGGCATTCTCCAATAAGTGTGAAGTGACACATAGTTTATGACCAGGTAATTCCATTCATGAATTTAGGAACAAGGGATAATCTAGGATACAAAATGTATCGTTCATAAAAGTCAAAAATGGAAATGACTCATCCACATTAGAATGTATGTCATCTGTGGGTATGTTGTGGTGGTATGTGTAAAACACGTATCTGAAATTCTGCTGTTAATAGAACATGGCACATGGAGGGATATGGATGAATCTCAGACAAAATAGTGTAGAATTAACAGTAGGTTATATGCATACTGTTATGTAAAATCCAGAAACAAGCAAAAGTAGCTTATATTGTAGGTTAGTGATACATAAGAGATAAGACTGTAATTTAAAAGACAATGATAGTCAACAGAGTCACATCTGTGGCTACGTGTAGTGTGGAGGGGAGGACCATGCTTCTAGAGGAACACAAAAGGTTTTGTGGAGCTGGTGGGTTTTCACCCCCAGCACTATGGTGGTCATTGATATCCTCACCTCACGCCTACAGCTGTTTAGGTTACACACATCTAGAGCAACATATATTTATTGCATAGTTTAAAATGTGAGAAGTGGCAAAACTTTAAAGATCAAAAAGTTCAGTCCTCAAAAAACCAGGGCCAGGAGTTTGGCTCAGTGACTTAAGTGCCTGTCTGGCAGGTGTGAAGTTGTGAGTTCAATCCTCGGTGCTGAAAAAAAAAAAAAAAAAAAAAAAAAAAAAAAAAAAAAAAAAAAAAAAAAAAAAAAAAAAAAAAAGAAAATTCAGTCCAAGTACTTGAACATGAGGATGTAGAGGATATATTTAATGAGCATGATTTAAATGACATTGCCATGACCAAGAAATGAGGAGACATAAGTTTGGAAGATTACAATGAAACCACAAAAGGGTTGAACCACCTTGCACAAGAATTGTAGAAATTCAATTTATGGACCTAATAGTGCTTTCTAATTATTATTTTGCTTTTCATTAGAATTTTTCAATTAATGTATGTTAATAAATCCTGTGTGTGTGTGTGTGTTCACATGTTCATTTTAAATACAAGATATATTCAAATGTGAAGTAGAGTTACATTCATATGTGGAGAAAGACACTAGCCAGAAGATTAATTGGAAAATGTATTTTATTTTTCCTCTTCCTTGACTTTTGTCCTTCCTCTACACAGCCCACCCCCACTTCTCACTCGTCCCTCACTTGTTATTCAACATTCACTTATCACCTATTGTTCATCCATCACCCATCACCCCTCACTCATCACTTATCATCTACTCCCCAGCCCTCACTCATCACTGTCTCAGCATTAATCCCTTACTAATCTTTCATTCTATCTCATCACCTGTCACTCACCAGTCACTTATCACCTATCATTTGTAACTCTTATTCATTCATCACCTATCACTCACATATCATCCCTTACTTAGGCAGCATTCATCACTCATTCATCTTACATCACCCGTCACTCACTCGTCAACTCATCACTAATCACCCATTAGTTATCAGTCAACATACAAGACTTACTCAACATACTTGACATGCACTCTCTCACTCATCACCATTACCCATCACTCATGACGCATCACTCACACATCACTCATTCTCCACCACTCACTCACCACTAATCATCCATCAGCAATCATTCAGCATCCATCACTCATTACTCATCATCCATCACCCATCACCCATCAACCATCAGTAGTCATTCCCCATCACTAATCATCCATCAGTCATCACTCAACATCCCTCACTCACTCATCAACCATCACCCATCACTGGTTCCCTGTCACTCACCCATCTCTAATCATCCATCAATCATCACTCAACATCCATCACTCATCACTCATGATCCATCACTCACTCATCAATCATCACCCATCACTCATTCCCTGTCACTCACCCATCACTAATCATCCATCAGTCATCACTCATCATCCGTCACTCATCACTCATGATCCATCACTCACTCATCATCTCTCACTCACTACTCACCCATGACTTAGCTCTCACTCACCACTGAATCATCACTCACATTTCTACACTAACCTCTCAGTCAGTCCTTATCTATCACTTATCACTCCCTCATTATTCATCAATCACTATTTTCATTACCTATCACTAATTCATCACTTATCTTTCACTCTTCACTCATCTCTCATCACTCACTCACCAATACAGTGGCCATAGACTACACAAGAGGGCAGTGATTTATTTTCTTTTCACCCTTATGTAGCCTGAGCTGCAAGTTACCTGTACTGCTTATCTTATTGGACATCATATGATTCATTTCTTAAGTTCTACATAGAAAAGTTAGAATCATGAGTTTCTTTGAAAAACTGGAGTACTTGTCAGGCCTGGGTCCCTACTCCTGAGTAGTACTTGCTGCTGAGCCCAGGTCTGGGAGTCCAGTTTCCATGGCTTCTCCCACCTTCTGCACTCACGTATTTCACTGGTTTCCTCAGGTGTCGTTCCTCCTTGTAGTTCTTCCAGCATTCTAAAGAGTTTGATCTAAATCTAAGAGTTGGTTGAATAAATCAAAGTTCTGGTAATTCTTCTCTCTTTTTTAAATCATAGAAGATAGAACTGGCATTTCTTTGAAACAGTCATTCTAGAGAAAATTCTGCTTTTTTAATAGTGATCAAAAAGGGATTCATGACAACAACAAGGGCAATTCCTTAGTCATCTCTAGTAAGCCTTTTGAATGAGGTTATGGATAGTGTGTGGGGGTAGCTTAAGTTTTAATTTGTTCTTTGTGAAAATCCTTCTGAGGCTCCTGGAGTTATATACAGAATCTGGTATGCATGTATACACAGTTTCTCTAGAGTTACGCATCCAGAGCTTTCTTCAGGTTCTCCAAGGCTGTCTTCTCCATACAGTATTGTATGAACCAGTTTCATTGGATCCACTGAAGAAGGAAGCTCGGTAGAATGTAGAGTCCTGGGCCTCCCCAAACCAGAGAGTCACAGAACTCAAGAATCTGCTTTAGAATGATGCTCTCTCTCTCTCTTTCCTTATTCCTTTTCTCTCACTCTCACACACATACACAAATCAGTGTATGTTATTATTTCTTACAATTATCATTAATTCAATTAAAAACAGAAAGTAGCAAAAATCAATTTAGCAAGGAACAATTCCACAGAGGGGCTCAATCAAGACAGTCCCAATGTAACACTCTCTGGCAGTCTGCTTTGATCCAAGGGTAAAATGTAAACTAGCCAGGGGAATTTATGGACTTCATGTCCTTCAGAAAATCCTCTACAAATATCATTTCTCCCCACTGGGCATTTCAGGAGGATTAGAAAACAGAATTCAAGGTTTTCTTTCCTGACAAGAACGTGCAAGATAGAAATTCAGCATCTCAACTACAGAAGAAGCTCCTGACTTTGTTAGTCAAGTGAGAGGAGGGAAGGAAAGAATGTACTCTTTTCATAAGTACTTTACCTGATGTGATAGTAGTCACTCATTTGACACTGAGGCAGTCAGTGGATGCCACACTTTGGGAAGAGCCTAGTGAGAGCTGAATTTAGAGCTGTAAGAGGGAGGCAACTTTCAGAATATAAAGGACCATCACTGGCATCTGGGTAAAACAGCAGGAAGAGGAGCTACATGCTACCTCTTTGGGAGCCACAAAGAACCAGTCCAATATTCATTATGTTCACACAGAAAGACAACCTGACCGAGGGTGGCTTGGGCTTCCTATTGCACCTGCCTGCTTTCCTGCAGAGTTTAGCCAGCACTATCCATGACAACTGTTAGACGAGTCATGTTAAAGGTTCTTTAGTCCATGAAGTGTTTTTATATTTTGTATTTAATATCCACCCTGGGAGGAAGTCTTAATTCTACTCTATGCAGAAGCATACATACGTGTATTTTTAATTTTTCAAGGGCAATAAAGTATAATTTGTAAGCCACAGATAGCTTTCAAAATTCTAATATTTCCTCCATGGTTTCCTACAGAGGAAGTAAATCTACTACATTTGTTTATCTCTAAGGCAGAACTAAATTACAATGTATGAATTTAAAACTGTAAACCCAGCTGGACAAGTGTGTGCATACCTATAATCCCAGCACTTGTGAAGCTGAGGCAGGAGGATTTACCTGATTTCAAGGATAGCCTGGGCTACATAGTGAGTTCAAAGCCAGCCTGGGTTACATAATGAGACTCTGTCTCAAAAAAAAAAAACAAAAAAAACAAAAACAAAAAAACAAAAAAAACAAAAAGACAAAATGATAAACAAACAACAACAACAAAAAAATCCCTGCTTTTTGTGTCTCCCCACCTTGCTTCTAGTTCGGGGAATTGCATATGGGGACTTCAGAAATCTGAATCCACTTTATCTGAGTGCATGAACTATACCAAGGATGAAGTGATGGTTTTGTGGTTTAAATCATCTAATTACTTTACTATTTGTTTTTTTCTCTCATCCACTATCTGATAGAAAAAGAAATGAGATTATGTTGTCTGGTTTTTGCATAAAAGGGTCTTTAAGTATGCAAATAAGAATTATTTTCAATACGCTTTCTTAAGATGTCAGGAATTGAGGTAGATTTTTGTAATAGCCTAACATATGGTGCCACTTCTTTCTCCCTCACCATTTTATTCATTTCAAATTTTTTTCTCTTGCAATCTAGTATATTATCTTAACTACATTTTCTATAACTTTTGTGAAAAAAATTTAAAAAATAGCCATGCAACTAAACCTAAAATATGCATAAATGCAGATCATATAATAAAGTTTACAAGGAAAAAATTCAAACAATCCATCTATCTCTACTATTTAAAACTTCATTAATTAAATTACTCTTTCCAAGTTAATAATACACATTGAATTTTTTTAAAAAGCCTATTTATCACATAATAGAAGTATCATGAAGAATTTATTAAAGAATAAAATAAGATAGTTCCTCAAACATCAATGAGTAAATACTTCTCAGTCTTGCTTCCTATAATGTATTTTTATGACTACACCATGAAAATTGATACTCAGTTTTAAAGAGTGATAAATAGTATTTAAACTCAAGATTTTCAGGCAACACAATGTCCCTAGATCAAAAAATAATTTAGTATGTTCAGTACAGTTTATTTCTCTTTAGGTATCCAGACAAATGTGGCTCCATAAAGCTTCTGGCACCTATGAATTGCTTACTGCTGATTTTACATGTGAAGGTAAGCATTATCTCTAATGTTAGGGCTTTGTCCTAAAAGAGACCCAGACAGTTTCTGCTTAAACAGTAACCTCATTCTTTTGTACTGCTTTAAAATCAAGGAGCCAAGCTGGGCGTGGTGGATTGCACCTGTGATCCCAGGACTCTGAGAGGATGAGGATGGAGGACCACAATTTCAAACTCACTCTGGGCACTTGGTGATCTAGCTAGATTCTGTTTCAAAATAAAAAATAAAAATGACTGGGGGTACAGCTCAGTGAGAAATTCCTGGGTTCATTCACTAGCACCACACACACACACACTCGTGTGCGTGCGTGTGCACACAAACAGATCGAGGATGTTATGCTTCATATTAGATGTCCTCTCAGTGCCTTACGTGTGTGCTCATAGGTGGGGCCTTTAGGAGGTGATTGATTCATGGTGGTGTGATAATAATCAGTGGGTTAGACAACTGATGAGTTTATATCTAAATATGATTTGGGAGGTGAAGCCTGGTTGGAGGAGATTGGGTTTTTGGGGGCGTAGCCTGGAAGGATTTATCTCTCTCCCTCTTCCTTGATCCCTCTCTCTGTTTCCTGTCTTCTTTGGAGCCAGTTGACTGTGTACTGAATCCTCTACAAACTATAGCCAAACTCAACCTTTCCTCCTTTAGTTCATGAGTGTCAGGTATTTTATTGTCTCAGCGATGAGGAAGTAACTAAGACAAAGGAGCTGGTCTGCCTAGTTGCCCATACATTTTGGCCACTCTCATAAACTTGATTGCTTGATTTCACACTTGGTTTATCATATCGTCCATCTGTCCTCCACCTCCATCCACTCTCCTTGGTGGACAAGGTTCCTTGCCAACTGTCATGGCATTTCTATTTCAGAAAGACTCGTCTCTCATCACTACTCTGCTGTTCATTTCAGCCCCTTTTTTGGCTATGCATTGGTTGAAATATCTGCCTCCGGTAACCTCCCTGTGCAGTCAAAGCCATGACAAACTTTACCAAAGCAGACTTCTGCATTCCAGGCCTACATTCAAACTGGTAAATGTTCTTGTCAGTAGTTGTATTTTGTTTGTATAGCATGTTTTAGATCTTATCTGGAAATACCTTGTTTAAAGGTCCAGATAGTGGGTAGTTTTGGCCAGTCACCCTTTGTAACTACTCAGTTCTTCTGATGCACCGTGACAAGAGGTATAGATATGAAAATGAACAGTGTGGTTGTGTTTCATAATGCTTGGACTGAGATTTATGAACTAGTTCTTTCTTGTCCATGGTTGAAGCCTTGGACTTGCTCTAAGTTGCTCAACTATAATTCCCTCTAAATTCACTGAATGCAGAAGCCATGCATCCAGTGGCCAGCTCCTCACACTCTGTGAGCATGCGTGCTCACTGCACCTGGAAACATCTTGAATTTCTTGCCCCACATCCCACAAGCCCATCTTGCTGTGTTCTCTTGTCAAATCAAGCATCTTCTCTTCATTTCTCCAGCTCCCCTCTGATTTTTCCCTGTGCTTAAAGAGAAATAATCCAACTGTTTCTGAAAATTCTGGAAATGTCCTTATGCATGTCTTTGCGGACATATATGTATACATTTTACAGCCAGGGCAACTCTGTTGTGAGCACCTCATCACACAGCACTGAGCGCTGGCTACACTGCTGTATGGTACACTGCTTGTGTGGATGTCAACATCCACAGTCATGCCTGTCACCATTGTGGAATACTATGCACTGCCCCTCCACTCGAACAGGATATTGCCCATCTGTTTCTAGATGTCAGTCTATAGGCTGGGGGCAGTCTATGACAGTTACCCTCAGTCTCTGAAAAAGGAAAAAAACAAGGACCCTGAAATGAAATTTTCATAAAGCTACATTTTCAGCATTTAAAAATCATTAAAATTTTATTATTTGTTTCTGGTTACTAAGACACAGACAAGAGTAGTTGACAGACTTACACACTGCCCAAACATTTTTTTTTTTTTTGGTAATTGCAGTGATCTGTGAAGTTACCAAATCTGCAACCCATGTTCTACAAATGGACACACAGCACAGGGTAAATTACAAATTCACGGTATGTATTGTCTTGCTCCATTTAACCCGTATTCTACAAGGTCGGAAAGTCTAAAAATGATGATGAAACTAAAAAAGACAACAACCATGAAAAGATGAGGGCACTTACAAGTGATATTAAAGTAGGTCTTCTTTTTTAGTAACAAATAACTCAGATGCCAGTTTTTCATCCCAGGGAAGTTTTATGGTTGGGTTAGCTGAGTCTCAGGGAGGTTAAATGATTTTTCCCTAAGGCATCGTCTGACACACATTCACACACACCTTCTCAAAGAAAAGGCTCGTTCTGCTTGAGTTGGAACCCAAACACCTTCCAGCCCTGAGCCATTTGCTCTAACTACCACACCGAGAGCCCCGGTGGGCAGCTTTCTACACAGCAGCCCCCAAGGTCTGCTGCTCTCATTTCTTGCCATCTGTTTTCAACAAACATCTTCTTTCACTAAGAAAACTCCAAACTAAGAGCCTCTATGGTTTATGTGTGTGTGTGTGTGTGTGTGTGTGTGTGTGCATGTGTGTGAGCGGGTGTCTATGTGTGCGACACATGTCTCAGGTAATAATATTAAAATTTTATCTTTTCTCATGACTTTTCCTTTCCTTGTTCTCAAACACAGAATGCAACCTAATAATCACCTGTTTCCGGTTATTTCTTTTGATAACGGATAATATGTACTAACTTTTGATCTGATGTTCTATATTACCATGTCTGTGCATCTAAAGTATTAGATCATTTGTAGTTAGCTGCAAGGGTCCTTTAGAGTATTTTTCACACAAAAATGAGCAAAATGGTAGCTATTGATTAGGAAGATATTTAATGATGCTGTGAATTTTTTATGCACTTTTGGATTTGGTCATATGGCTCATTTTAACTTTACCTCCTGCAAGACTTCTTAAATCAAGAAATTCTGTCTACAGAATTCGTATTGTAAGAAGAAAGGCCCTGATTTCCTTCCTCTATACTCTGCCTTGTAAGACGAAGCCCTTCTGCAAACCAAAAAGTGGATCCTCACCAGACAGGATCTGGGACTCTCAATCTCCATAACTATGAAAAATAAATGACTATCAATAACTTTTCCAGATACCCAGCCAAAGGGATTAAGATGGTGTCTGGATTAAAATGATTCTGTTTTGTAGGCTATCAATTACTTGCTCTCCAATTAGTTGCTGCCTGGTAGTAATGGCAGGAGATAAGAAATAAAATGTAACCCCAAGACATACATACATAGAATGACAGGAGATGATGATGCTACAGAGCAAAGAAAGAGAGTATAGCTTAGATGTGCTGGTATGAGAATATCTGATTTTAGGAAAGAAAATGTCACCAAGTCCTAGAATCATGAAGGAGCAAAACTAGAGTAGATGAGAAGAAAAAAAAGCATGAGCAAATCATCACAGGGCAGCAAAGAAGCCATGACAAACTTTGAAGGTTATCCTTAGGCAGGCACTTGCCTTCTGTCCTTTGGCACTTGCTTGTCCTCAGATATTCTCTTTCCTAAACGCATATCCAAATTCAGTTCTTATCTCCTCTCTTCATGATGTTAACCTGTCAACTGCATTAAGTGGAATTTGAGCTTCCTGAAGTGATCTTGACACTTGATCAGGGTGACAGTTTTCAAGAACAGGGTTAAAATCTGCTAGTGCAGTTTACATTTGAAACATCAGTGGAGAAGGGAAAAATGAAACACAGAGTGTGAATGTTTTTCCTGGCCCATGTGATAAGCTGGGCCTGAACACGGATACAGAAACAGGGTCATGTTTGACAACATCTTCCACTTTGCTATGAGCTCTAGACTCCTGGCGTGGAACAGATATGAAAAATGGTGGCTACTGTAATTGGCATCTCTGAATCTTTCCTGGCACAAATATGTGAAGAACGCTTGAGGGGAAAGCTGGAAGCACCTCTTTCCCTTCAGATGCTGAACCAGACTGTGGCATTTTTCTGGCCATTATCTTTATGGCAGGGTAGGCAAAGCTGATGCATTTTCTCATCAGCTCCTCTCGGCATTGTTCATACAATGGGGATGTGCTCAGAGCTTTACTCTAATTTTAGGAATGCCTGATCCAGGCTCCACAATTTATTAACTGCATAACAATGAGGAAAGCATAGAATATTTGTATGCGTCAAGTCACGCAACAGAGATAAATACCAGAGCCACGTGTTCACGAGGAAGGTCAAAAGAGATCATGCATAAGTATAGAACTTCTCTATTACAGCACATGGCCAGTAAGCCCATAAGGATCGATCCATATTGACTTTTGATTTATTAAATGCATTTGAGAGGAAGTTGAGTGGATGGAGAGTCCTCCTTGGTTATCTGACTTTCTTCCATCCTTAGACCCTAGGCTTTTTCAGAGCCTCAGTAGATGTCACTGTTGACTATGGGACAGGAGAAGAGAACACAGGCAGAAGCTGCTTCCAAATCTTGGTTTAAGTCATTATAAAGTGTGAAACTTTAGTTTCTTCATTTATAAAGCAAGGAAAATCCAGTAAACCTCTCTTGAAGACTTGTCCTGGGACTCACTTGGAACTTCTCATGGTGATTTTGATATACTTGTTTCTAAAGAAGTCACATTTATTCCCTCAGTTTTCAAAAAACTGCTGTGGGCTGAATACCCCTGGATTTTTATGTTAGAAATTAGGAACTGATTTATCCCACCCTGGAAATGAGATTTATAGGTCCTTTTCTTTTCTTTTCTTTTCTTTTCTTTTCTTTTCTTTTCTTTTCTTTTCTTTTCTTTGCCTTTCTGTCCCGTCCCATGTAGTGATACCTGGGTGCCATCATCTATGAAGAATCAGTTGTCACCAGATACGGAATGTGCTAGTGCCTTGCACTTTGACTTCCTAGGATCTAGAACTGTACTAAATAAGTTTCTGCTTATAAATTACCCTGTCTCAAGCATTTCATTACCACAGCACCAACGGACTAAGACAAAAACTGATCTTGATTTTAACAAACGCTCAAAAAATCTGCAGAGTTTCTAAAAATTCATCACTTAGCTGGGCTCTGCTGCTGGTTATCTGTTGTCCTTTGACTTCAGGTAACAGTTTTTCCTGATTGGAATCCCTGCATCTTGCTGGACAGACTGGGGAAGCTATGGAAAAAAAGCTCTGACGTTTCTGAGAGTAGTCTATAAATAGATCACATTCAGAACATCTCATGAGGAGGTACTAGGTCTATAAAGACCTCGATAATTGTGCCTCGTTTCAGGCTTTTATGGTGTGCCATGCATGAGATGATTAGTGTGTTTTTTCAGACTAACAGCAACAGTATGTTGAACTCAAATGCCACTTCCTGGGCAAAATGATCAATCTCTTTGACTTCACCAGTAAACATGTTCCATCAGGGGGTCACTAATATGCTTTTATGACTCACTGTCAGCAGTGATACCATTACCAAGCTTGATCGACTATTCTTTTGAGGCTTCCTTTTAATTTCATTTTTTATGCAATCATGGGGGACAATAACCAATAAATTTAGCCTGATGCTTTCTCACTAATAACTAATTCTGAAGAAACCCTCTGGGTTTGCCAGGCCCAAACCCTGCAAAGAATTTGTGCAGGATATTGAAAGTGATTTTCACCATGGGACAGAGGTTTAAGGCTGAACTGTGACTGTTTTCTTTGCCATTAGAGTTACAACTTCGCTAAATGTCATTTAGTCAAATGCTGGATTCTGCAGGATTTGCAGACAGGACTGACTGTTTGTCTTTAATAAATTCATTGACTCACAGAAGAGGTATTAGATTATTTGTTTGAGGAAAGGATGTGTAAGTGGTACCAGACCGCTGATGTGCAGTTTCTCATTAGGTCCGTGTGGGCTCAAAAGTGCTCAAATCCAAATTAAACTCCAGAGTCCTTTTTGGAAAACATTGTAACAGCTGTGAAATGGAAAAGGGAATTTAAATGAGAGTTACAGCTAGGGATCTTAAAGGGGTATCAGCTTGAATCTTTTCTATGTACAAAAGCAAGGATCTTGCTGTTGTGGACTTTCCTTACCTAAAGACTGGAACCTTTTAAAACTATTTCTTAAAAACTGTTTCAGAGATTCTACCATATTAAAGTTTCATTTGCAGAAGCTTTGTCTTGCTGTAGTTTTCATACACTGAAAATACTTTCTACCAAGATTATTTTCAAACTAAAATTTAAATTTAAATAATGTCTTAAAAGCTGCGAATTAGTTTCCTTTTTGAATTTGATGTTAATACATCTTTTTAGATTTATTATCCTAATCTTGAAGATAATGGATATAATCAATTATATCTTTTTGATAATAATTATTGATAAACTTGGATCAATAATTTTCTTGTATTATGGTTACTTCTGCATCAGAATTGAACCTATATCTGTGCAAAACACCAAAGACTTTTGCCATAA